>JAQYXR010000781.1:0-57024 GCA_030545055.2 Neoaliturus tenellus
CGGTGTCGGCGCTCCGTTGTTAGGTTTTCAAGGTCACAGTAATATCAAATTGTTGGTGTTGTGCTGGTTCAAGGTCACCTGAGGGATAACCGATTGCCCATTTAGGCAGAGTCATGTCAGAAACTCATGTCAGTCATGTCAGTTTAACTTGGCACTTTTGCCGTTTCTCGTCGCAAATTCGCTCCAAGTGGTCAAGGTCACGGGGACTCTGACTGAAACTCGGAGCGTAGTGCGAGAAACGGCAAAAGTGCCAAAAAATTTTAGGTTTCGGCATGACCTTGACCTTAGTGGCGTCGGTGACGTAATTTTGATGACGTAAGGGGTGATGACGTCATCAGCACGTCATTTCTGTGACGTCATGGATGTGACGTCATCGAAATGACGTCATTGGTGATGACGTCATCGATGACGCAATCGATGACGTCATCGATGACGTCATCGGTGAGGTCATTGACCTCGATGACGTCATCCCTCAGGTGACCTTGAACTGGCCCAGCACCAACAATTTCACACTACTGAGACACCTTCTACACTTTCATACAACAGCTCTCGTAAGAGAAAGAATGGTAAAAATTGAAGGCAACGACAAAGTAGCAATGATAAGGGCATTCTCTAAATCATTGAAGGCCTCACCAACTGTTCTAACCACAGAATCTGATAAGAGGACAATCTCTGAAACATCTTCAAGCTGAATGATGCAGGCTGATATTTAGGAAGGCTTCTCTCTCTTGTTTGAATTTGTACGGAGATTTCATTGACTTTGAATGTTCTTAGGAGTTTTTATTCAGAGATAACACAGTTGCTTTAAAAATATTTGAATGTAAAAGAGTTGTTCTACGAAAAAAGACTCTAACATGCCTCGCACATTAAATCGTCTGCGATAATGCTATTATGCAAAGACATATTTACATCTAAAATGGGTCTTAACGATGAATGCGAGGTACTCAGTGGACCACTTCTCCGGGACAACTGAAATTGAATCTTTGAACTTCAAACCGATCCTACCCTCACCACCCCTCACCTGGCAGCTTTAAACAGAATTTACAGTTTCATGTATTGTCATATTATGTTCCATTTTATTTTTCTATCTATATAAGTAAATTGTTATATATATATACGTTATGGGATAACCCACATCATGCCAATGAAATAATGGAGACTGCAAGGTATTTTTGTTTATATTAAATTAAGCATGTTAGTAAGGAACTAAGGGTTAGTATGTTAAGTGTTTGGATAAATCTTTTTTGTTAAACTATTTATTTAATGACATTATTGCAATTCTTTTGGATATTATATTTGTAAATAAACTACCATTTAGCGATAAACATAAAAGTTAATTAAAACCCTCAAGTTAATAAATGAACCTTCTGAATAAATTGTAATGTCAAAAGGTAGTTTTATTTATAAAATAATGGTGCAACTAAAATCAGTACACAAAAAACATAACCTTTCATATTTTGCTACTGTCATTGATTTAGACACTGTAAAGGCCCCATTTATGCACGCGTTTTGTGTCGCGCGACACGGACACGCGACAGCGCGACATCGAGAATGTGCCAAAAAAAAAAAACAAAAAAAAAACAAAAATGGGCGTTTTCATGTTGCGCGTTTTCCAGTACTACCAACAGTTTCACTTCCACGTCAGTCGAGCAAATGGATCCGTGTGTGGTGTACGGTTATTTCCTGTTGATCAAGAAGAGGAGGAGGCGACAATGGGACGTTCACCCTATAAATTCTGCTCGATATGGAGACGGAGCATTTCGAAACTTGGACGGGTTGTTGAGAAACGACACCGACAAGTTTTTTACTTATTTTAAAATGAGTATAACCTCTTTTGATGAGTTAGTTGTTCGGCTTAAAGGTGCGATTGATATTGAACGAGGTCTAGTGCAAGGATTCTACACAAGAAATGCTAGCAATTACTCTAAGGTAAGGGCAACAAACAGTATTTGCTTTACAACTGGTGTATTTGGCGTACTGGTGGCAGCACTGTTCACCGATGTTGCGCGTTTCCTGGAGACGCACTGTGACGTACTTTCGGGTCACGAGAATATTTCTGTAATTAATTTTTAACTCGTACGCCACAATAAAAAAAAGATAAGTTTTCCCAGGATTCGCTCAGTTCAACAGCAGGGTTAATTCCAGGGTTCAACGTCGTAGATGCCTAATCTATTATTAACTACAATTGAATGACGAATGTCGAATTTTATTATTAAATTTACTACGTTGGTTTTTCACCCATGGGTCGTTTCAATAAAATAATTTGACCAAAGAATAAAGATGATTAATTTAATTACCTATTGGTTTTTCACCCAGGTAGTCGAAATAATTAATTTAAAGATTGAAAGCCGATTTATAAAACCAAAATTCCGAATTACGATTTACTATTTAAAATTATTAAAATACACTATAACGTTTCGCCAACGTCTAGTTTCGCCGGCTGAGATAACAAAAGTGCAAGTCACCGACCCGGCTTGTAGCAACGGGCAGTTTACTTGGTTCGCTCACCAAATTAAATCGGTAATAAATAACTAAAACGAATTTAACTTACTTAAAACTCCTTCGAGAAAATAAATCAACTGTAAAAATATGATCTGGGACAACCTGTCCTGCGAAATAAAACTAAGGAAATAAATGTAACTAAAACAATCGCACTGGGGAATATAAATCGAGTAAAATTATAAACTAAATTATTTAAATGGTAAAAATATACTTTTGATCTTTACCACTTACGTAATGTACAAAGCAGGGTGGAGTAACGAGGGTTCTAAGTAATCGGGGATCTTAGAGTAACCTTACTAAATATATAGGCCTAAATAATAAGAATTGGCGGTTTCCTTTAATAACGTACAAATTAACTTATGTACTTACGGTCGTGTACCTATAGGGTTTAAACACCCCTTAGGCTTATAATTTTGTTAATGGACAGGTGGATTTTCTCCACCCCTGTCCCGGAGCTTGTTCCTTGTTGGTTTCTTCAACCAAGGCAGGACGACGACTGAAGTGACCACCGGGGCCCGGAGGGCACGTACCTCTCCTACGCTTCCCCTCCGTCACGTGACCTCGACCTCCCGCCGCTCTACTTTGCCGCGCTGTTCAAACGCGGCCGTTACACCCCCTCGTTACTTTGAAAAAAAAGAAACCGAAAAAGAAAAAAATTCTCTTACTTCGAAATGATAAAAACTCGAGTTACCCGAAGTAACTATCATTAACGGCTTCTCGCCCGTCGTCGTCTTGGTACCCTACCTTACAAATTCGAACGAATTAGCTCAGCGATCTGAGAAGGCCTCTTCATATAGCTTTTTGCTCCGCACCCGATAGAAGGTGCCGTCGGGTCGGTACACCCTCCACTTTTGATTCCTGGATTGACTCCTAGACCAGTGGGGGTCTCTGTGTTGAAGCCGCTCCCAAATTGTAATCGGGAAGTTCTACGCTGGTTCTCCCGACGCTGTAGACTTCATTTACACTGACGTACCCCTTGAGATTTTCCGCACTTTTTGTAATTCCACCTACTGCGTCGTCTAATCGAATTAAATCTAAATCCTTAACAGCTTTTATTCCCAACAGGAGTTCTGATGTCAGAGTGGGAACATGTAAAGCCTTAAAGGTGTAAGGTGAGGCCGTGTTGCCCACTTCGCATGAAATATGATACAGCTTTCCTGCCGCACACTCGGATCCATTGGCCATCCGGAGTATCGAAGTTTCGTCCTCGGCTTTTGCACCTAAGGATTCTAAATACGAAACAACTTCGTCACCAACCAAATTTATAACACTGCCTGTATCAAGGAGCGCCCGAAAGGTCTTTTCTCCGATTCTTATCTTCGTATATGGGCGACAATCCTTTTCGCATTCGTCTGCTACACCCCCAATACAATTGTCGCTGGGTATCGGTTTCTCTCCACTGTCAATAGACCTACCTTTGGTTTCTAAAGTTCTCTTGGGACCGTAGTTTTTCAACCTACAGTCACATTTGGTTGTCGAAATATGCTCACGTTTGCAGTGATAACAGCGCAACGTCTTTTGGAGCCGACAGTCCCTGAAAAGGTGGCCGCGCCTGTCGCAGTTCCAACAGTGGAAGTTTGCCTTTCCCATGGTGTCTCGTGGTTGGTTGAGTGGTCCATCGTTGTCGTTTCGAATGTCTCTCCCGGTTTGTCCAACCCGGGCGGATCCGCGGCTCGAATCGTGATGCAGGGGCTTGTGAGGTGGCTCGTCGCCCACCTGGGTGCCCTGACTACGAGTATTCGGCGTGTAATTCGATTTTCCCGTAGCCGACGGTTTGTCTTTGCCCGCGGTTACCACCGGTGCGCTATCGTACTTCTTTTTATGGTAGTACGCGGTCTCGTGTACTAACGCGGTCGAAGGAGGTGGGGGAGGCCTAAAGTTCTTTTGGGCCAGAACGTACAATTCGTAGTCTTCTGCCCTGTCGATAAGGTCCGGCAGCGAGGCGAAGTCATGGCGGCGGACCATCACCTTGTATTCCGGTCTCATATTGTTGTAAATGAGATCGAGTTTAGCCTGTTCAGAGAAGTTCCCACTTCTCCTTATCAGCGTGGTCACGGCGATTACGTAGTCACGGAAGTTCTCATTCTCGCCTTGGGTCCGCTTTCGTACCTCTTCGTCGATATTGCGGTGGTAGGCGGGCGGGAAAAATTGTTTTTCGAAATCTCGCTTGAAGTCGGCCACGGATCGCCACAACTCTTTGTGGTTCCGATACCAGAGGAGTGCGGGGCCGCTTAATAATTCCGGCAATGCCTTCAGGATATCGTCGTTCCGGATAGAATACGCCTCAATTAATTCCTCTAGCCTTTCTAGAAATGAAACTGGGTCCTTTCGTCCGTCGAATTTTAAATTCCATTTCCTAACGACGTTACATAACCCGGCGACGTCATATCTCGCGCCTTGGTTGTCCTCACCAGGCGTCTCGTTGGCCGTTTGCACGAGCCCTGAGAGCATACGTCTCACGGTCATAGAGTCGGCGTTGGGCGCGAGTCCCAATATTTTCCGAATACTCGCCAGCTCGTCTTCCATTGGTGCAACGTTCTTCTCCGGCACGGGACTCTCGAAGTGGTCCGTCTGAAAGTCGGGTTTATCACCGGTCGTTTTCGGGAGTGGGAGACTGTCGGGCCGAGCGGCCTTTACCGGCGGCAGGGGCGGGAAATCATAGCGACTCGCGAAGAGTTCCTTGTTCCGCCAGAAATCAACGAATTTTTGCCTAAGTTCGGCCGTTTTGCCCGAAGTGCGAAGGTTGTACTTAGACATTTCTTTGATTAAATCGAGCTTATTAAGATCGTAAATCCACCCGACTCTTGGGTCGGTTAGGGGCGTCCTAACAAAAGTCGTTTTCGTCGTCGGCACATTAAGGGTAAGCGTAGCGGCCGACGTGTCTGGGGACGCGGGTCGGTGAGTTTTATCACTCGCCGCCGTGTGTGCACCCGCAACATTACTATAGGTCGCGGTCGTAGTGGATGGTGATTTCGTATTTACAGGAGGCTTATCGCCCTCCGTCTGTTTTTCTCCCTTCGGACCTTTTGATTCATCAGGAGTCACGACGTAGAACATTCCTACCAGACGGTAAAGCAGCCGTAAAACAAACGTAACAGATTCATTATTTACAATGACGATAGGCCTTTAAACGAATGAAATAAATTCCACAACAGGATACTACGATAGTACTCTATAACGTACGGCGTTATTGTTGTGGATACACAATAGCGCGGCTTCCGGCGAGTGCGAGCCTATCTATTTTGGAAATACCTGAGATTACGACTACCGTAATGTAGGTCAGCTTCACTCAACAGTACTGTGATTACTGTTAGTTCGTTACTGTGGTCACAACTATTTTATAAAATAGTGTTTTCAAAATTCGTTTTATTTTATTTTTTTTTTACTAGACGAATAATTTTGACCCTTAATTACAATTTAAGAGTCCCTGTTCACGGGCGCCATTTATTGTGACGTACTTTCGGGTCACGAGAATATTTCTGTAATTAATTTTTAACTCGTACGCCACAATAAAAAAAAGATAAGTTTTCCCAGGATTCGCTCAGTTCAACAGCAGGGTTAATTCCAGGGTTCAACGTCGTAGATGCCTAATCTATTATTAACTACAATTGAATGACGAATGTCGAATTTTATTATTAAATTTACTACGTTGGTTTTTCACCCATGGGTCGTTTCAATAAAATAATTTGACCAAAGAATAAAGATGATTAATTTAATTACCTATTGGTTTTTCACCCAGGTAGTCGAAATAATTAATTTAAAGATTGAAAGCCGATTTATAAAACCAAAATTCCGAATTACGATTTACTATTTAAAATTATTAAAATACACTATAACGTTTCGCCAACGTCTAGTTTCGCCGGCTGAGATAACAAAAGTGCAAGTCACCGACCCGGCTTGTAGCAACGGGCAGTTTACTTGGTTCGCTCACCAAATTAAATCGGTAATAAATAACTAAAACGAATTTAACTTACTTAAAACTCCTTCGAGAAAATAAATCAACTGTAAAAATATGATCTGGGACAACCTGTCCTGCGAAATAAAACTAAGGAAATAAATGTAACTAAAACAATCGCACTG
Organism: Neoaliturus tenellus; assembly: GCA_030545055.2. Lineage (NCBI taxonomy): Eukaryota > Metazoa > Arthropoda > Insecta > Hemiptera > Cicadellidae > Neoaliturus > Neoaliturus tenellus. The sequence continues at coordinate 6,583 of JAQYXR010000781.1, forward strand.
GGGAATATAAATCGAGTAAAATTATAAACTAAATTATTTAAATGGTAAAAATATACTTTTGATCTTTACCACTTACGTAATGTACAAAGCAGGGTGGAGTAACGAGGGTTCTAAGTAATCGGGGATCTTAGAGTAACCTTACTAAATATATAGGCCTAAATAATAAGAATTGGCGGTTTCCTTTAATAACGTACAAATTAACTTATGTACTTACGGTCGTGTACCTATAGGGTTTAAACACCCCTTAGGCTTATAATTTTGTTAATGGACAGGTGGATTTTCTCCACCCCTGTCCCGGAGCTTGTTCCTTGTTGGTTTCTTCAACCAAGGCAGGACGACGACTGAAGTGACCACCGGGGCCCGGAGGGCACGTACCTCTCCTACGCTTCCCCTCCGTCACGTGACCTCGACCTCCCGCCGCTCTACTTTGCCGCGCTGTTCAAACGCGGCCGTTACAGCACGTTTGCATAAACGGTACCATTTGGCCCAATGTACTTTGACAAATCGCGCGACATAAAAAACGCTCGTTTCTTTAGGAGATTGCATTTTGATTTAGAAAACGCGCGACGCAAAAAACGTGCGACATAATGTCGCGTGCATAAACGGTCCAATTGAACTCAATGCTCCCAGGAAACGCCCGTTATCAAAACGCGCGTTATCAAAACGCGCGTTATCGAAACGCGCGTTATCGAAACGCGCGACACAAAACGCGTGCATAAATAGGATTTTGAAACAATCAAGACCTCCTTGCAGTGCTTATATTGCCTGTGTTGATATAACCTAGACATGTCAAGTACGATTTGTAACACAAGCCAGATCGAAACATGAAGTGACAGCAGGCAGAGCCATTTAACACAGGCATGTACCGGAGTGGCCGGACCCCATGTTGAAGCGCTGCTGCACACTGCCAACTGGGGCACACTAGGAGTCTTCTTACAACAATAAGCACGCTATTATGTGTTTAATTGAGTTATTTTTTTACTGCCGCTTGGCCTAACATATATTATTGTATTGTTTGGATTACGTTTTAAGACCCTTGTTCAAAATAAATTCCCCTAATAAAAAATCAATATGTATAATAACTATATCAATTATGTTTGCTAGGTAAAATTTAGATTGTATGTGCTTATCACACAAAACTAGTTTATTAAACAATTACATAACCAAATGTTTTATCACAAATAATTAAATGGATGAATATTTAAAATATTTGTTTGGTGTTATCTCCTTGTCTCTACTTCCACCTATACGGTTATTTTTACGTACGGTGGTTCAAGATTTTTTCATTGACATGCCATAACAATAATATGTATGAGGCTAAGTTTTCTTATCTTACCTATAAGTTAATATTTTTTCTTAATATGTATTAATTTTTTCCTAAGTGTTAATTTACTTTTAAGTTATATAGGTAGGTACATAAATCCAGTGTTTATAGAAATATTCAAAATTAGGTCATCTTAACAATGAATTGATGAAAACTTTAACTACAAAAAAAAAAAAAAAAAAAATCTAAGTCCGGCGTTGGGCCGGACTCGACATCACGTTTTTAATTTCACACGAAGTCGAGATTTTCATAGGTTTAAATGTCATTTACATTTATTTATAATACATTATAATTACTTCTTTAATTTGTGATATTTTGCAGATTTTTTTTATATAATCATGTAAAACTTGTTGATGACGTATACATTTTAGTTTGTTAAATTGTTATGTACAAACATAACCGTTTTTACGGACTTGAAAGAGTTGAAAAATATAAGTATAAGATGAATATCAAAACCACTTTGAATAGGGTAAGATATGAGTGGGAAAGAAATATAAAACCACCTCGCTCCCGTCCATTCGTTTCCTTTTCAAAAGAAACATTGTTATCCTCAGAATGCTGGGAATGAGATTTATAAATTACACTTGAAGTCACGAATGAGTATCCTATTTGTACTGAGAACATGCTTTGAAATAATAATAGATGTTCGCAAAGCTTTTGGGACAGCAATTGCATATTTGCAAGAATACCTGGGAAAATCCCTACATCGAAAAACTCAGTAGTTGTTGTGTAAACAAATGTTGAAAATTATATCTACTACATAAAAAGCTAAACAAAAACCATACAATTGCATAAATGTGAGACTGACAGTAATATAGAATTGCAAATTATATACGGTACTTTAAATTTTGTTATAAGGTCTATTTTGCAAAAATTCTGATTGTTCCAATAAACAAACAGATAAATATGGACAAAATATTTATCATGCAAACGGTCAAGTTTTTTCAATTTTTTCATGAGGAATTTCTCTTACTTATCGAAACATTGTTATAAAAAAAATTAAAATAACCACGATTTTTAATACTCAGTAACACATTTTATTTAAGTATAAAGTATAATGAAGATTACAGTTTTACATCCAAATCAAAATCCAGAAAGTCTTAATGTGTGATTTTATTGTTGTTACACTCTACACAAGATCGTTGAAAGATTCAAGAAATCATGAAAAAGGAAATTTTGTTGTTATGTACCCTTAAACTACACTTTATTCTCCCTCCAACTCCCTCAATGTCAATCGTAAAATTTTTTATCAATTCATTTAAAATGTGTATTGATAATTTAAAAGGATTAAGTTATTTTGCAAATGGTTATCTAATATAGGTTTTTTCGAGTATTCATCCCAAAATTAAAAAATGTATACCAACATGTTCATCTGATGATGTATCTGATATTCATCTTCAGAAAGCTACAAGTTTTCTCACCTAATCAGGCTTTAGTACATGCTGCTTAAAGAGTTAACATCGTTTACTAAGTTATTTAAAAAGTCTAGTTGAGAATCTAAGATGATAAATTTATAGTGCAAGTGGTTAGTTAATAGATAATTTTTTACGAGTATTTAACAAAAGTTGGGATGAGGCACTATGATTCATCCCATCATACTCTAGGTATTGAAATTTTATTTAATCTGATGCTCGTCTTTAGAAATCTATAAAGTTCGTATCACCTACTTAGGTTTTAGTATATTTTACTTAAAACAATCAATACAAAACTAACTTCATCAGTATAGTATTGTCACTTAAGACTATTTTTTAACCTAGTTTTTTCTTGACTTTAAAAACGTGTTATCTTCAATACTCATAAAAACATGGAAAATAAAAGGAGGAGGATAATTTAATAACAATATCAAAAGATATTTTAGTTATATTTAAAAACGAGCGGAATCACCAAAGATACAAATATAATTTTATCATTATCTTTAAACTAATTATCTTTTTAAACAACGTGAATATGTAAAAAATCATGTTAAGTATTCTATTAAAATAGTTTCAAATATCTCAGCGAGTCCATTAGTGGTTTATTATTAATTTTGAAATTAAGAGTAGTACGCTCATTATCTCTGTTGCCATAAACAGATAAAACCCGGTCTTATCATTAAACTGTTATTGACAATCAGCAAACACTCCATGTCGATTGTTTGAACGAAAACCGAAGTTTGTCCTGTGTATTATTTTCATCAAATGTACACTAATGCTTTTGTAATTAAATTATCGCTTCTATAAACTGTAATCAGATTAATACACTTTTAAGTTTAATCAATTTTTTAAGATTTTCAAACAGCTTCTAGCTAATTGTACTCACAGTACATGCAGTGTACTTTTCCAAGTATACGGTGAAATTAATAAGTAAATCTATGATATTGTTGATTACAGTTTCAGATATAACTCTGCCGATTTTAAATAGTATTCTCATTGGAAGGAAATCCCTGGAATGTAAAATTTTGACCAAGAACCACGATAAAATACTATACGAAGAGAAGGCTCCCCCCCCCCTTAAACTTTGCTTTTGAAGATAACAAAAACTGTTAACTAATACTGGTTGTAAAATTTATTGCTATTAATATTTTGCATTAATAATATACCCAAAAAAGGAAAAAAAAATTTTATAATATTATGAAGTTTTACGCAATGACCAATGAACTAACTGGACACTCCATGTATTTTTTTTTCATTCCTCCGCAGTACTTAATTAAATGAAAAAAGGCTTCTAAATAATCTATCCAGAGTATGGTATTGGGTTTCCAGCAGAAACGGAATATTATGAATATTCTTGATTGCTTATCGACTTTATCGCAATAAATGCATAAACACATTTTAAAACATCTCTGACCAGGTTCGACATAAGGGGTTGTGGCTTCAAATGAAGAATTAGATGCGGTTAATTAGAAAAAAAATTGTTTTTGAATCTTATTCCTTGAATATTTGAAGGAGAATGTGAAGGAGAATCCTCCCTCCAAAAATGATATAATTTTAATTATTTCCATTCATCAGTGATCTTCATTGTTTTTTCTTAGGTTTTACCTCACAAATTTTGCATTCTTACACAAATATCTCATGTACATTGTTAAATAATACCTTTTAATCAGATTACCAAAAGTTAAAGTTTAAAGGTTTGTAATTGGAATTGAATTCTGTATTTCAGTTATTTAACAAAAAAAATATACTTCAACCATGTTAAACATAATACATATTTCCTGTTACATTATTGTTTATTATATAAATAAAGATATTTCGACTAATTTTACTTTTATATATTAGGAAACTGTAAAAAGTGAATAGCTTTTCATCAGAAAGACTTAATGTATGATGTGATTTCCGAGTGCAACTTGGATCAGACGTCTGAACCAAGTAGAGTGAACTTAAATCACACTCAGTGCTTAACTGGGTGGAGCATTTGGTAAACTATCCACATACATCTCACATTTCTTTCTTATGCTTCTTTTACTTGTAAATCTTCAATAAATTCAGGGAGGAAAAACAACAACCTTCTGCATGAAGCTAATTCAGTAAAACATGACTTGCATGATCATTTGAAATTAAATTTATCAAATAATGTAGTATAAAATGTATGTAAAGTATGTATTTGGGATGTTCATAAATAGTAGAGGGTTTCTTAATCAACCACACGTGCTCCCAAAACAGAAGAAAAAACTTAATCCTGAGTACAGGTCAACGTCCTACCATGTTTATGAGCATAGTTCATTGTCCTAATAGTTCATTAACACAATTATAACAAGATATCTTGCCTTAAAAATTATATGGTGAAAGAAATTAATGCAGGGTTATCAAAATAAATATAAACATAACTATGATTTGGTAAATTTTTACTGTAAATATTTTGTTAAATCACTTCAAATTTCTCTCGCTAGACTTATAAAAACGTTGTTCAACAAATTAATACAAGATTATTCGGTATTATATTTTAAGTTACGTAAAAATAATATGAGCTAAGTATATTTAGCGTAAGTATATGACATTGAAACGGAAAAAATAATGTTATACTTTTATTTTTTTTTTTATAATTGACTATTATATGCTTTTACGTTTTCCATAAACGCATAGAGACTTACAGGTCCTGACATTTCATATTTATGATTTTTTTATATCTTGAATTACCAATTAATTGATAAAAACCAAGTAAGGAAATTATTACAAACTAAAGCTATTTTCATCTATAAATAAAATTGTAATTTTAATTCGTATTTTTCTAGTAACTACAGTTACAGTATATACAGTATATATTATTCATTATTGCTTGTCCAATGCAACCTGACCAGCAATTTGTTCCCTCAAAATCAGTGGCCAGCCCCCACCCCTACCCCTAGTTCTACCCCTACCGCCGCGCCACCGCGAGGGCAATATGATTGATGCAGGCCCTAACAAGGCCGCCAGCTGTGGGGACAAACCCTTATTTGAGGGGTAATTTCTCAACATCAACGTTAAAATAACCACGTAAATCCAACCCAATGTTGATTTTTTATATTTTATTATGTATTAGGAAATGTGTTACTAATTAGAAAACTCCATTATAATATTAAAGATCCGTTCACATCATGTACGTTAAATATTGCATTTACAAGAAAAAAAATCAACCATATTACTGTTGTACAAGAACAATTTTTACAATGTTCATAGTCTGGCTAGGTAGGGCGAGATACGTTGAATTTGACCACAAACCGCTAATAAAAATCTTGCAAAAATCGTGTTTATTATAGAGAGAGTTTTCTTTTGTGTATACTTACATGGCATCTATACCAAAAACTGACGATGAATTAGGTGTTCCCTGACAGAATCTAAACAATTCATGGCGTAATACAGTTAAAATGATTTTTATCAGTTACCGGTCAAAGCTTGAAAAAAAACCTTAAAAACATTCCATTTTAGGATGACAGGGGTGATTTTATCCCAGTCTTTGTATTTAATCAAAAAATACTTTGAGATGCGTTAATCAACTATTCGTATAGTTTACTGATTGTGTAACCTGTGTGGTTTTTAACAATTTGCATTTTTGTGTGTTTTGTCTTACTTACATGGTGTAATTTTAGTTACCGTATAGCCAATCATAATTTCTAAGACTGATTGTAAGTACATTTTTGTCATTTACCATTTTTATTAAGGGACGATTAATGGCTTGAAATTTGTGCTCAAAGGAAAACTTATATTTCGACTTGTAAAGCAAGCTTTAGCTCCAGTAATGTCATCTCGATCAGTGGGACGAATTCTGCACTTTGATTTTCACGTCCACTTATACAAAATAATTATCATAATTTTAATTGTCTAATAAACATTTTTGTGTTTAATTGTAATAATAAACACGCCGATTTAAATTTAATAAACTTCTTATGAATGACCAGAAATTTAATAGTAGAACAACCGGAAACTGTCTGTCAAGTCAAACAAAGGCGAGTACAGACACGGAGGTTGTTATCAGTGACGTGCAGTGGTGAGTGTGTATGACGCTGCCACTGTCATGTGCGTTATCACTTTGTAGAATACATCTATCTAGATGAAATGAAAACCAATTATTGTCTGTCAGCTCAAACAAAGGCGAGTCCAGACAGGGAGGTTGTTATCAGTGGCGTGCAGTGGAGAGTGTGTATGACGCTGCCACTGTCATGTGCGTTATCCCTTTGTAGTATACATCTATCCAGATGAAATGAAAACCAAATACTGTCGATCAAGTCAAACAAAGGCGAGTCCAGACACGGAGGTTGTTATCAGTGACGTGCAGTGGAGAGTGTGTATTACGCTGCCACTGTCATGTGCGTTATCACTTTGTAGTATACATCTATCTAGATGAAATGAAAACCAAATACTGTCGATCAAGTCAAACAAAGGCGAGTCCAGACACGGAGGTTGTTATCAGTGACGTGCAGTGGAGAGTGTGTATGACGCTGCCACTGTCATGTGCGTTATCACTTTGTAGAATACATCTATCTAGATGAAATGAAAGCCAAATATTTTCTGTCAGCTCAAACAAAGGCGAGTCCAGACAGGGAGGATTTTATCAATGACGTGCAGTGGAGAGTGTGTATGACGCTGCCACTGTCATGGGCGTTATCACTTTGTAGAATACATCTATCTAGATGAAATGAAAACCAAATACTGTCGATCAAGTCAAACAAAGGCGAGTCCAGACACGGAGGTTGTTATCAGTGACGTGCAGTGGAGAGTGTGTATTACGCTGCCACTGTCATGTGCGTTATCACTTTGTAGTATACATCTATCTAGATGAAATGAAAACCAAATACTGTCGATCAAGTCAAACAAAGGCGAGTCCAGACACGGAGGTTGTTGTCAGTGACGTAAAGTGGAGAGTGTGTATGACGCTGCCACTGTCATATGCGTTATCACTTTGTAGAATACATCTATCTAGATGAAATGAAAACCAAATACTGTCGATCAAGTCAAACAAAGGCGAGTCCAGACACGGAGGTTGTTATCAGTGACGTGCAGTGGAGAGTGTGTATGACGCTGCCACTGTCATGTGCGATATCACTTTGTAGTATACATCTATTCAGATGAAATGAAAACCAAATACTGTCGATCTAGTCAAACAAAGGCGAGTCCAGACACGGAGGTTGTTATCAGTGGCGTGCAGTGGAGAGTGTGAATGAAGCAGCCACTGTCATGTGCGTTATCACTTTGTAGAATACATCTATCTAGATGAAATGAAAACCAAATATTTTCTGTCAGCTCAAACAAAGGCGGGTCCAGACAGGGAGGTTGTTATCAGTGACGTGCAGTGGTGAGTGTGTATGACGCTGCCACTGTCATGTGCGTTATCTTTTTGTAGAATACATCTAGATGAAATGAAAACCAAATATTGTCTGTCAGCTCAAAAAAAGGCTAGTCCATACACGGAGGTTGTTATCAGTGACGTGCAGTGGAGAGTGTGTATGACGCTGCCACTGTCATGTGCGTTACCACTTTGTAGAATACATCTATCTAGATGAAATGAAAACCAAATATCGTCTGTCAGCTCAAACAAAGGCGAGTCCAGACCCGGAGGTTGTTATCATTGTCGTGCAGTGGAGAGTGTGTATGACGCTGCCACTGTCATGTGCGTTATCACTTTTTAGAATACATCTATCTAGATGAAATGAAAACCAAATATTGTCTGTCAGCTCAAACAAAGGCGAGTCCAGACACGGAGGTTGTTATTAGTGACGTGCAGTGGTGAGTGTGTATGACGCTGCCACTGTCATGTGCGTTATCACTTTGTAGAATACATCTATCTAGATGAAATGAAAACCAAATATTGTCTGTCAGCTCAAACAAAGGCAAGTCCAGACACGGAGGTTGTTATCAGTGTCGTGCAGTGGTGAGTGTGTATGACGCTGCTACTGTCATGTGCGTTATCACTTTGTAGAATACATCTATATAGATGAAATGAAAACCAAATATTGTCTGTCAGCTCAAACAAAGGCGAGTCCAGACACGGAGGTTGTTATCAGTGACGTGCAGTGGAGAGTGTGTATGACGCTGCCACTGTCATGGGCGTTATCACTTTGTAGTATACATCTATCTAGATGAAATGAAAACCAAATACTGTCGATAAAGTCAAACAAAGGCGAGTCCAGACACGGAGGTTGTTATCAGTGACGTGCAGTGGAGAGTTTGTATGACGCTGCCACTGTCATATGCGTTATCACTTTGTAGAATACATCTATCTAGATGAAATGAAAACCAAATATTGTATGTCACCTCAAACAAAGGCGAGTCCAGACACGGAGGTTGTTATCAGTGTCGTGCAGCGGCGAGTGTGTCTGACGTTAACACTGTCATGTGCGTTATCACTTTGTAGTCTACATTTATCCAGATGAAATGAAAACCAAATATTGTCTGTCGGGTCAAACAAATGCATGTGCGTTTAGTCTCATTGTCTCATTGTAGTTTATGTTTCCATGAGTAAGAAGAGCCAACTGTCAACCCAAACAAAGGATTGACTAAATATGCCTGTCATGTGCTTTATTATTTTGTAGTCTACATAAAAATAAAATTTTTTGTCAACTCAAACAAAGGCGGGTCCAGACACGAAAGCTGTTATCAGTGATGTACAGCGGCGAGTGTGTCTGACGATGCCCCTGCCTTGTGCGTTATCACTTTGTAGTTTACATCTATCCATATGAGAACTAAATATTGTCTGTCAACTCTAACAACTGCTATCAGTGACAATTAGCGTGTACTCTGCATTTATGAAATATGCGTTTGCCACTTCATCTGACATATATTGAGTCTCCATATACCAATATGTCTGGAGGACAGAATATCGTCCGTCAACTCAACTAAAGTCGGAACCTGTCATCAGGGATGTGTAGCGGAGAGTGACTCTGAAGCTGAATCTGTCATATTTGTAGTCTACATTAAATATTGGAGGATTAAATATTGTCTGTCAACTCAAACAAAGGATTGTTTAGTCCAGATGCTGTTATCGTAACATCCATGGCGATTTAGTTTGACACTGTCTTGGTAATATGTGTTATAACTTTTCAGTCTATATTTATTGAGATGCCAGAAGGACCGAATACTGTCTGTCAATTCAAACAAAGGCGTGTTTCGACAAAGAAGCCATTATCAGTGGTGGGCAGATCAGGTCTGTCTGACGCTGTATCTCACTTTGTGGTTCACATAATTAGAGATTTAATCATATTAATTATATTTCATTCAATAGGATGCATTTACCAGTTATTGCTTGGTGACAATCTGCAAAACAGGTATATTTATCTTTAAAAATCTCTACGCCTGATATTACATGTGTATCTAGTATATATTATGTTTTATTCGACGGTAACGATTATACAAAATACATACACGTGATATATAATACTCTATGTATGAATACAGAAAGCATCTGAGAAACGTCAAATGTAATCATCGAAATTATTACAGTTTACAAATTTTAGGTCTAAACTTGACCTTTAGTTAAACAATTTTGTTATGGATGTTGTAAATACCTCCGTCTCAGCAGACCTGCCAAAACTTGGCTAAATAAATGGCTAAATAAACAATTAATAAATAAATGTTGCTTTTCTCCAGCCAACAAGGTCAATAGAAATATTACATACGTGCCTATCATTCACATTCTTGTTAACACCCCAATTTTGGAAATATATTTAAAAAATTTCCCAAAAATTTTCCAAATCCTAAACTACAATACGGTACGAGCACTTTCTGAAGGGATGTGTGTTCTAGGATCTCGAAACCTAGCTATTAGATTTTGCTGAAACACTGCATTTCAGAATGTTTTGGCCCAAAAATAAGCGTAGAAACAGCCTCAATCCCAGGAAAAATTTAATTTGATATCAGTTAAGATTAGAAATCGTAATTTTTTACATTTGTCTTATGGTTTGCTATTTTGGCATCGAAATATCAAGAAAAGTATACAAGAATAAACTAATACTAGGAGTATCCTTGTTCCTCTGGTATGGGGATGGACAGCAACATAAGCCAGATAATCCTAGGTCAACGATAAGTAAATAAAAATAACACATCCATCAAATTATACATATTAACTACATAGAAAAAGGTTTTAAGTTTTTTTTTTCATTCGAGATATTTGAGTAATTATTTTTTTTATTTTACTATTTTAGTTAATATTTTCTTTTTATTATTGATGGTTAAAACAACATATATCTATCAAGTATTTATGTCCTGTTTTCATCAATAACAAATTGCATTATATTTAGTGCTGTTATAGTACAACAGGCAGAAAAAGGTTCCATGACACATGCTTACTCTATGTCTGACCAAACAACTCAAGCACCGTTTAACATAGCCTTAAGCACAGTTATTTACAGCCTACAATGTATTTCTTATGGAAAATTAAATTACGTCTCATTACTTTATTACTTAAGGGAATAACTTATGAAACGAACTTGATCTTACAAATTACGCCTAAAATCTACTGTGAAAGTTTGAAGTCGATCTGTGGCTTCTTGCGAACGTAATCGTCGGTCAATGAAATCGGGATTTATCACTACACTGAGGGACCAAAAATTATGTATGAGTGGTTCACTCCTCTTCGATCTGTTTATCCAATTATTGTTGAGCAGTCTTTTTGAAACAGCTTGTTAACTGTGAAGAGGTGTAGTTGGTTGTTGGTGGAAATTTGATAGCGTTATTACCAGGACACTATATCAAAAGTGAATTAAAACCAACGAGCAATAAGGCTCGGTTAATCTGGTGTTTTATGCAAAAGCTCACATAGATAATTGTAAATTAAAATGACATGCTTGAATAAGAATACAATCATAGGGGCATGGTTGAAATAAAAAAAAAGATTGATTATACAGTGTGTTCATTGTTTTATGCTCACCATCGGGATCTCGCAAACTATAAAAGTTACAGCAAAGGTCAAATTAGCAAAGTAGTGCGTAATTATAAGCTGAACAAAATGATGTGTAAAAATCCCAGATATTTGTACTGATTCGTTCGCTGTGCTCGAAAAACTGTTTTTTGTCAAAACGTCTTTTGCCTATAAGTTTGTTATTTGTTGAAATACAAAAAAAATTTTTAGATAAAACTTTACTGAAATTACACGTAGATTCTGAATATTAAAATTAAAATGTTTTACTTCAAACGTTTTTTGAGATATTTTAAACAAGTTGATTATTTTCAATGCAAGTATGTATGTTTTTCATCATCATGAAAAAGAAATAATTTTTCTGATCACGAAAATACCAAATATGGCGTATTTATTTATCATAATAATAATTTAATTATAAAAAATGTGATTAATAAGCAACCCTGAAATGCTAATTATGAGGATGCTTCTAGCATGTGGTGCAACAATGGTGTGAATCAGCTGTTTTTCATTTTGTGTTTCATATTTTGTTGCTTACATTGTTGATCAGCTTTTTCCCGCCATCCGCGGTTCCCATAAAACAATGGTGTAAATTAGCTGTTACATGGGAACCGCGGATGGCGGGAAACAGCTGATTAACAATTTAAGCAAAAAATATGAAACACAAAATGAAAAAAGCTGATTTACACCATTGTTGCACCGCATGCTAGAAGCATCCTCATTATTAGCATTTCAGGGTTGCTTATTAATCACATTTTTTATAATTAAATTATTATTATGATAAATAAATACGCCATACTTGGTAATTTCGTGATCAAAAAAATTATTTCTTTTTTATGATGATGAAAAAAATACATACTTGCATTGAAAAATAATCAACTTGTTTATAATATCTCAAAAACCGTTTCAAGTAAAAAAAAAATTAATTTTAATATTCAGAATCTACGTGAAATTTCAGTAAAGTTTTATCTAAAAAGTTTTTTTGTATTTCAACAAATAACAAAGTTATAGGCAAAAAAAGTTTTGAGCAAAAAACAGTTTTTCGAGCACAGCGAACGAACCAGTAGAAATATCTGGGATTCTTACACATCATTTTGTCCAGCTTATAATTCCGCACTAGTTTGCTAATTTGACATTTCCTGTAACTTTTATAGTTTGCGAGATAACAATGGTGAACATAAAAAAATGAACACACTGTAGAGTCAGACAAAAAAATTAACAAATGCATAAAAGAGAGTGTTGATATTGGCCATGGTTTTGCAAAATCATGACTTGAGCAAACTTTAAAAATAATTGATTGTTTATTCTTAGGCCACCTTAGAAAATAAATCCATGTTCTTGAATGAAGAAAAACACTTAGAGAAATGAACAAATATTTTTCTACAAAACTTATACTGCAAAATCTCATAAAGCAATCAAAACGTTAAATGCGATGTTTAAATTTCAATAATAGTAGGGACTTAGCTTAAATTATCAAGGTACATAATCTTGATTAATATTCAAGTCAGATGGAAAAATAAAATAGTCTCCTAAAAGGTGTCCATGCCAAAAAAAAAATGAAATGTTTCTATTAACCCCTCGTTTACCAAAATCATGACTTAAATTACAAAATTAATTAAAATATGTATATATATATATATATATATATATATATATTTATATATATATATAATTCTTAATTAGGCTAAACTACTCCAGTAATTGTTTGTAAGATAGCTCGTACCATATAAAAATGGTTATCACATGACTATATCTAATACCAGTTCATACTTATAGATAAAGTTTCGAAGAGAATATTTAAAAAAAGATTTTTGACACACAAATAATTATAAAACAACCAGAAACAGTGATATTAACATGCCAAAAAAAGGTTTCCTACATGGAAATTTTATTATTTATAATGGGGAAAAAATAACAAACTAATATATTTGTTTCTATTCACCCTGATGTTTCTATTTACCCCATTTTACGGTATGAAAACACTATCACTCGAAATCAAATGGACTAAAATTACAATTTTCTTAAAACAAAGGAAATAAAAACGAAGTAAATACAGAAGAACAAACAAGATAAACACAGGTGTATGGTTTGCCTTAGACAATTTTTTTTTAAATGGTAAATAACACAAATATTTGTAAAATGCAGAATCAGAAAGCTGACTCTTAGGTTGGAACTGCGTCGTGATAGCACACGGTTTTCCCCAAGTTGCAAATAGCCATTTATTTCACATGCGTTAGTATAAAAGAATTTGCTTGAAGAATTTATCTTTTATGTTTGTTAAAACTTTGTACGAAAAGTTATCTTTCGCATTTCGAAGTTATTTTAGACGAATCGTTTTGTATCTAAGGCAAATAATTTACTAAGATGAAATGAAAGTCGTTAAAATAATGAGAATAGTTTGATATTCTTTTTATTTATTTGTATAGACTAAACATTAAAGTCCATATTTGTTTTTGCACATATTGTCATTAAATGACACCAAAACCTAATACCCCCGTCGCAGCAAACCTGCGTATTCAGCGAATTTCAAAATGTTCTTGTGATATCGTATTTTCCCCATGAACACCATAGGAATGGGTAAGTAGGTTTGCTGCCATGGGATGTTGTTAGAAAATGTTAGTTTTGTTAGGAAATGTAATAGTTAATATAATATAATAATATAGTAATAGTAATAAGGTAAATATCAAACTGTATCAATATTCGGCACTTTTTAATTTTCCCCATAAACCCAATGGGGGTGAGTATGTAGGTTTGCCATATGGGTGTTGTAAGCAAATATCAGTTAAACCCTACCTTTACCTTTAGTGAATGTACATTCCAAATATTATAAAATTATCGTTTTCTTTTAATTTTCCCCATAAACCCCCTAGGGGTGAGTATCTAGGTTTGCCTCTATATGGGTGTTGTAAGCAAATATCAGTTAAACCCTACCAAGTATGTACATACCAAATTTTATCAAGTTATTCCAATAAACAAACAAGATACAGGTTTTTGTCGATTTCCCATAAGATTAACATAGAAACCCTATTTTTGGCTTTGCTCCGTAACCTGTTAAGCCAAGTTAAAAATTCAAAATACTAAATTGTTTTTTTTTTTTTAACTCTTTTACATGGTTTTAGTAAACATTTTTGAATTTTGAAAATTATGCTCCAAGAATGCCGAAAACAAATTTTTGACCCATTTGAAACCCCATAAGCCCCCGTTCCTATAACTCGATCATGCTGGTTCGCGAACTCATGAAAATAGACCTGGTCTTACATCTTTGATCAAAATCGGAGGTCCCCTTCAAAAGTTATCGGTAGGCCTACCACGGGCACGGACACACATAGACATATATATATGGAAATGAACGAACGGTGTTTTTGGCTTCTAGGGACCGAAAAATGAAAAAGTAACATGGTCCCGGTCTTAGGTCTTACCATGGCTACTAACGTCATAGCGTATTCCCTATAGGAAAATTTGCTAAAAATAAAATAATATGGTAATAAAATATTTTCTAAGTATGACTACAGTAATTAAATAAAAAAATCCCAATGCACTTGGACTTTTAAAGTCGGGTTTCCAAAAAATTGTTCAGAGAGAAAATACCTTTAAAATACGTGTCATACGGCATAGGCCAGTGAAGTTTGTACCAAAAACTCATTTAGGGGATGTACCAAACGGAAGACGAAAACAAAACTGAATTGTCCTACGTTATATCATACACAATTACAAAGTGCCTTGCATAATGAGCAAATTGCTACAATCTCATCCTTATATTTCGATTATATTGAGAGTCATTGCGTTTTTATGTTCCGCAATATGATGCGATACAAGGTTTTATCACCTTTTTGACTCCGTAATCCTTTTAAGGTAGTTTTTTTTTTTTTGAATTTTCGTCTATTAATGTTCATGTATAAATTGACCTATGGTCTTGAGCATAGGTCAATATATACATATATCTTGATAAAAATTCCTCTTACTTTGACTTCAAGGCCGTAGAACTGGAGGGGTAAAAATCCTATACACTTCTGAAAAAAGATTAAATTTTTTACATTTATTTAAAAAGCTTTATTACTTATACTAATGGTTCAAAATTAGTTAGCCGTTACCGGAAAATGTTACGAGACCATTATAAGTTGACTATTAATACAATTACTTCAGTGCATTTGCTGAATATGAGAACGTTCGTTGGTGTCGATGTTTATGTATGAACCTCTCAAGCCTCAGCCACAGTCAAGGGCTCCAATCGCCAGCTGTGCCAGAGACAGTACTGTTTCCGCCATCCGCTGTTGAAACCACTGTTGACCACTCTTTTGTGGAAAGTACTAATAATGTAGCAGTATTCAGAGTAGAAAATTTGCCTTTTATATCTACAAGCTTTGTGTTTGTACTGTTATTGAAACCCTAGTAACCCTGTGAGTACTTTTAGTACGTTTGGTTGCATACTTTTAAACGTGAAATAATCTATAGGTTTAGTTCTTATCCTAATCCAATCCTAACCCAACCTATCCTAACCTAAACTATTCCTAACCTAACCTAATCTACTGTACCGTTTGACCAAAGAATTATTTACCTTAATCTACTTTATTTATGATAACATTACAATATTAAACTTTCTGCATCATAGCTATGATAAGAGTGTTAATAAAGATTGACAATATTTACAAGATCAGTATAAAGTAACAAATGCTTTGATAAAACCATAAATAGTATTCATGATAAAACTAACTTATAACCTATGAAAGACAATAAGAGGAATTCATTAAAAAGACCCTTCTATAATTTTTTTTCTTATATTTCCAGGAATTAATATTTCCTTGGGAATTCATATTGGGATCCTTAGTTGCTTTAATCACGCAGTTGGATTTATATAAATATAAGGTTTTCTCTCAATTCACGTATACAAAGAAGAGATAATGACTTTAATAATTCCTTGGTTCACTATCCTGTTTCCTATATTTAAGACTTGTCCCCAAGCTGAGCTTTCTCACAACTAAGTTTGACTCAAGTTCTCCGGCTGTCTTGGTTAACAATAGTTTCCTCCTGGCTATCTGTGGTGCATGTTATATACAATGGAAATTTTTAAAAATTAATTACATTATTTAATTAAATGGTGGTAATTTGCTTAAAGGAAGTTGTAAAAAAGGAGGCTAATAAAATTTAGGTTCATTTTGAGGTTTTGTGTTCATACAGCCCCGGTTTAATAATATACCGGAAATACCTCTCGAAAGGAAGCAATTATTAAAAAAAACTTAATAACTACATTTAAGACTTTCATGAGAAACAGCTTCAGCCCAAGGAATTCTCTGAAAATGAGTTTGAAAATTTATGTAGTGTTTTGCCATTATAATAATGAAACTACAGTGAAAGTTAAAAATAAAATAGCACTATTTTACTTTTTACAGTAGATTTTAAGTTTTAAAATATATATCTGGTTCTTATTTTAACAATAGACGGTTTACCATGAGAAATATTGAATTAAATAAAACATGTGAGCAACACACATTCTTACTGGTAGTGAATTTTTTAACGAGCAGTGTGGTCAAGTTATATTTATTGTACCCATAAAGTTTTTTCTTTTTGTTTTTTATAGGTTAAGTTATTAAAATTTATTGATAGTAGTTTCTACAATTATATTAGATTTTACTTATACTAGAGGATTAGATTTTGTATTATTTTCCACAGGGAGTATCCGACAATTTTCCCTTGAAAAGATTTTTTACTGTTAACTGTGATAAATACAAAAATATTATAAGGTCTGTTTAAACCTTTTAAATACTAAAATATGGGTCTTGCTTTGTTTTAAAATTGTTTATTCAAAAATACTGCACTGATTATTTAAAGAGTATTGATGACCTAGAATAAAATGTGATAAGCCAAAGGGAATAGAGCAAAAGGTCAAATAAATACAATAAGGCTAGGTGCACAGTAAAACATTTCAAAAGCATGCATAACGTAGAAGTAATGCCTAAAAAATCAAGTTTTTTTTAATTACGATTCTGAAATTTTTACCGTCGATGATTCTTGATGCATAAGTAATTAGTTTTAAGTAAATAAATCCGTCCCTAAATTGAAAAAAGACCCTTATTGAGGTAGAGTTAGTCACAACTAAAAATGATTGTAATAAGAAGTCTTTTTTTTAGAAAGATTCTTCAAGAAATAATACAGTTACAAGGGGGATGACTTTTCTTTTAAATTTAAAAAAGGCACATGAAAAAATTCATTGAATGAAGTGGCACAAATTACTCCTAAGACTACGTTATTAAAAAAAATAGAGAGCCATATCTCAAAATGAGTCGGTTTTGCCATGTCATAAGTGCAATGGAAATGTATATTTTACCAAAGAAACCGGTATTTGTAAAAATATTCCATTTTTTTATAATATAAGAAAAAAGTTTACACTCCGCTGGTTATGAAAAGAGGCATAACTCTAATAGTGTCACATTTTCAATATGCAACTTCTACATATTCCCAATATTAAGTCTAAAATGCCACTTTTCTCCTGAAGAGCATTCAAAAATTCAGTAAATAGAAAACTGATTCTAGCGCTGCTAAGTGGAAACTAGTTTACATAGAAGTGCAGGAATGGAACCACGTTGTAGAGTGCTCTCATTACCTTCAGAAAAGTGGCATAACTCTAAAATCGATACATTTTGAATTGTGCCACATTTTTCTCATGTTGAAAAGGAAGATAAAATAGTTTCAAGTTTCAATTCTTATTATATGACGTGTTGTCTTTCTGAAAAATACATAAATAATATTATATTCTTAAGCTATTTTCGTCGGCTTTCTAATACACAAGAATCACTCTTATATTGACTGTTTGTATGTAGATTTACAATGTGAATTTTAACGATATGATTTGCTTTTTTTCCTATAGTTAAATAAAATTTAACATGATACTTGATTGCAAAACAGAGGAACATGACTTATGATAATGGGAGAATGTAACATTCTAATAATTTTATCACAATATCAGATCATTCACAAATACTGGGAGTGTTGATAAATTAAAGTCCATTGTGCTTTAATAATAAAATGTAATTTAAATTTTTCATGAGAAAAAAGTTAACCACTTCGTTCGGTCTTATAGCAGAAAACTAACTGTGCGGAATCGTGGGTTTGTTCCTAGATTTATTTATTGAATTTCAGGGAATCTCTCGATTCCACTTGATGTCTCTACAGTCGGAATCCCAATTCAAGGACCGCTCCCCCTGATCCTTTCTGTCAAGGACTTCACGAGTGTTCTTGTCACCAAATATGAACTATCCAGATGTTTTATAACCCTCAGTTCCTAGATATGATTAATATTAAACAACAATTAGCAGAACGAGGTATTTTATACTCATCACTACAATCATGTTTTTATTTATTTTTTATTTTATTTTACCTTCTTATTTGCCATTATTGATTATAAATGTTAATCAAAATTAAAACAAATTATGATATTATAACATGGAGAAATGTTACTTAAAATGTAATCTTGATTCAATGAATTAGAATCGATTTAAGTACTGATATACTTGATATACGGATATACATATTGACTTAGTAACTGTTGTCCCTAGATTTCATTTACTAACTTATTCTTATATTTTTTTTTTATTCAGTTCCAATTCATCAAATTGTTTAGTTGTTTTATGCTTTTACTTTATAGAGGAAAGTAAGATTTTAAAAATGGGAAATTGTTATTTTAGAGAATTATCATTCAGCGTTTCAGTCAGTTTTGTAATTTAAAACCACACGTTCAAACTGAAGCACGTGGTTCGCTCATTGACAGTTGATTCAGCTATTTTCAGCAACTTTTTTTACTCAATAAATCCAATGTTAATTGTGGTTTTAGGTCCCCAACTTAAAATTAAAAAAATTAACCTAAAATTAAGACCTAAATAAGGGTTTTCTCAAATTTTCATTCAGCTCGATTACACCTCAATTTTATTTCCACGCTTAATGGTCAAGATACCTCAATTTGTAGGAGGCCGAAACAAGTATTATGTTCATCCTAGTACTAGTTATTTGCAAAGAAAATCATTACAGCCGATTTAGAGATCCATCCGTCGACACACATACAATTAAACCCCCGGATTAAACATATTTTTTTTCATTTAGTCTGATTGCTATTTTGGAACAGTAATTTAATTTTGCCACTTTTAAATACAAGTAATATCACAGTAAATTTCAGCAAGGTGTTTTCACAAAGTAAAAATATATATTTATACTTTTTGTTCCTCTCGGTTGTATTTTTGGGCGAGGAATTTGGTGGGTGTTGGCGAAAAATGTTTAAATAGCATTATATACCATTAGTTGTCTGTGTTGTTGCAAATGATAGATCATTGAGAATGTACGTAAAATTATGGGTTCTCAAAAAACACTCAAATCTTGTAGAATGGTGACGCTCTAACAAAAGTAACGTCATAATTCCTTCCCTTTGCAGGTAGCTACTTAAATGATAGTGGCAAAGATTATTCAGCGAGAAACACTCGCTCTAGCTCATTAGTATTACGCATTCCGCGCCAAATAAGGACGGGTTTCAACAGATATTCTAGGCTACCGGTACCATCACTGGCTCCCGTCTTTGGTATTCCTTTCCCTACACGATTAAATCAATTGTGTGTGATGGTGGGATAGCGTGCGCTAGGCGTAGATGTATCAGTGTGAGAATGTGGGTGTGAATATGTGACATGAAAAGTTTTATTTTATTTTATTGGTGTATAAAAAAATAATTTCATATTTTTCAAATTATTTTTGCGTATTTTTTACTGAGTTTGTTTTAACTTAGCGACAATTAATTATTTAAGAGGTTAATTGCAAGAATTTAACATATGATTCTGAATTCGCCTCAATAAATATTTCCTTCTATTCATTAATTCATTTGGATCGTCCAATAGCCCTATAGCGAGGAATAATACAGTATATAGATGACAAGCTTTACCCCACCGTTAAAGTCTTCAGAAGTACTACTAAGTATAGTGTATAATTAGAAAATACGCTTAGTTGCTACTATTACGAGTATAAGGTTATTTTAAGCGGATTTGAGCAAGATTTATTTCAAGTTTTATAATTTTTTCGAATAAAATGTTTTTAAAGTTAAATTTTATGAAATATTTATTTGGGATGGTGTTTGTAAGAATACCACTAGTTAGCTCCAGTTGGCAGTGTAAAGCAGCCCTTGGACATTGTGTCGGCCACTCTTGTATACGTCTGCGTTTAATGGCTCTGCCTGCTGACACTTCATGTTTTGATCTGGCTTGTGTTACAACATGCACTGTACTTTAATTTTCTTTGAAATAAAAACTTTATTTTAAGAATAAATGTGGATAATGTTGTGACATTTATAAATTAATCACATTATCGACTATTGATTTATCAACTGGAATCACCAAAGTGAAAGCGATTATAGTTTCGTTGTTTATAGGAATGTTTATTAAGCAACACTTAATATGGTTTTAACAATTATCTATAAAAAAAATTTCCGAATAACATGTTTATTGCAGTACACATATATGGAATAGTTAGAAATAAATTAAAGATAATCTTCTATATTTTTACCAGTTTTCAAATTCAATGAGTGAAACCACAAAGGGAATATGTATTAGTAATTAGTATACTATTATTTACTAATTAGTATAGTACTAGTGTAGTAATTAGTATAGGTATAGATTTGTAGATTAGTTCCTTAGGTCAAGACAAACAAAAACATCATACAAAGAGGGGTCTAAAATGCTTTTTTAAGCTGCAAGCCATACCATTTTATTTTTTTAAATTATAATTTTTATTTAGATAACGGATGGTTGTCTTCAGTCAATATTTAATATATACCTTTATCAAACTAATTTCCATTTTTAGAAAAAATATTTTATCTGTGTGCATTTTAAAAATGGAGGTTATCATAAGTTTTTTAACTTAGCTTTTTTAAAACCGGTATTTTTTTTTTTTATTTTACTAGTGGCTAAAACATTGACAACTCAAATCATCTTATCTAAAACTTGGTATAGTTTGTTAAGATCGAACAACTGTAAATGAAGTTATTGTGATTTTTATAAAAAAACTTATTACATTTTTCATTAATCGTGATGAAAATCAACGTTTTTCTGTACAGAAATTTAACTTTAAATAATAATAATCTTTATTTGCAGTAAGACGATGAAGAATTGCATTGCAAACGTCATGAAAATAAAAATAAAACTTCAATGGACGTGATATTTGTCACTATCAATTTACCACTTTTGTACAGGTTCACACTTTTCATAACTCCATTATTGGTAATCCGATGCCTACGCACTTGGTGTCATTAGTTAGACAATTTTATTCGTCAACTTTTATGTCTCTTGTAAAATGTTTAATAAAATTCACCAATAAAAAGTTATTTGGGTTCAAAAATAAAAATGGCCACCATTTAAAAAATAAACATTGGTGCTATGAAGGTTAATGCCAAATATTATTTGAATACAAAAATCTGTTACGGAATAGAAATATTATGTGAATAAAACAAAATGGTAACTAGTGGCTTAAAGAAGAATTTTGAATCTCTCTTTGTGTGACTTTTTTTCTTTTTATTTTGCCTTCACCCAATGAACAAATCTACAAATTTTGTAAAGAGCGTTCACTTGTATCCTTTAAATTTTTGTTGTAGGTCTCTTACTGAGACTAATCATTATATTTTTTACCGATTAAAAATTCAACTACTATTTTTTTCGGTTATTTGAGAAATAATCTACCTAAATTCACAGCTAAATGACCTTTGATTATTCCATAGCCATTTCAATATCCATCTTTGAAATTTTTCGTTGGCCTTTCAAAGGTCGCCCTTCTATTTCACAACAGTACAATGTTGACAGGCACAGAATTTTATTATTCCTTGAAAATATCAAGTAAAGGGAAAATACAATACAGCAGCTGACAATATGTGATAATTGCGACAACTTAATTATTAATGTAAAGGTATGTATTAATTATTAATGTAAAGGTCTCGGTGCTATTTAGTTTTTCAATTGAAAAATGTACAGTAGTAAATTATAAAAATCTTATAATCTAAGTAATATTTATATATTTACATTTTGAATAGCAGTTACACATCAGAAATTTGGATTAAAAACCATTTATTTATGTATTAAATTAATAAAATTTTCCAGTGCATTTTTAAAACTTTTAGGAAGACATTTTGTATTTTAGCATGAGCGTATACGATTTACTAAAATATTGTGTATTAAAACTTTGTTGCTCATACAATATGTTAAAATCAAATACCTCACAATCTTCGTTCCAGAAATAACATCACAATTTTTTAAGTAAGGTAAAAGTTATGTGTTTAACAATTTATCGTTGCATAAAGAAACTGTAGAGAAAATGTTAATTATACGTATTTTAGGCAGGCGAACTTTGTCATAATTTACGTGGTTTACTTTTCTTAAAAACTTTGTCGGTTAAAATAATTAAGAATAACTCTTAAACTAAATAGACTTTTGAAAGAGAGTTATGCCGAGAACTTGACCTGAAAGACGAAATGTGAATTCACCACATAGTCTAATGTTTACTCCCAGCCCAAGAATCCCACACATCTCAATTGCATATGTCAAAATGAGACTAAGATATGTGATGATGTTTTATAATGCCTATTATATCTTTATTATTCGCATCTAATCTATTCTTATTAAAACGAAAATAATAAAACATTTTATCCGTCGGAACGTAAATGAGTCTTGAAAAAATCTCTTTTGGAATTTTTTTAATACTAATAAGTTTTCTGTAGCAAGGTTCACGAATGTAGTCCAATAAAAATTTTACATCTATAACCCTCCCCTCACTTTTTCTTCCCCTGCAATGTCGTCATTTGAGGCTATGTTTACCTAATTAAATAAAATACACGTGTCTGCATAGATTTCGAAACAGTGCACCGACACTCATCGGTAACCAGTAATATAATGATTTAACAACTAAACCAACAATGCATTACATAAAAACCCAATCTTTTTTATGTTTTAAATAAGATAATTTTTTTTTTTCAAATTTGAAAAAAAACATGGTATAGTAGTTTTCATCACTAGGAGCAAAAGTGGGTCTTTTTGGTGCACAATCGTGTTTTAAAAACGAGGCGCAGCCGAGTAAAAACAAAAAGACTCGGAGCAAAAGACACTTTTGCTCCGAGTGATGAACAACGTTTTTTATCATAATGCGAAATTGGACTTTTTATCGTTATTAACTATAACGTTGTATATTCGAGGTTATATTTACAAAGTCAGTTATATGCGTGTTTACATTTCTGTTATTTACAAACAATGCTCTTTATAACGTTTGAATTTAAAATTCTGCTCCTCAACATTAATAAATCAATAATAATACATCTGGAAAACAGCTGACTTTTCAGTCCTAGGACCTAAAAAATTCTCCAGATGATTTTTCAGTCCTAGGACAAAAAAGAATCGGTTTTGGTACTATTGAGAGAACAACAAACAGGCTGATTTCGTGCAGAATGATAAAAACTAAATTAGGAAATACATGTTGGGGTTTTCTCAAAAACTTCCAAATACTTTCCATCCTTTTAACCTAGTAAAGAGAGAGTATCCAGAAACACATTTCATTGTTTTCACAAAACATTAAAACATTGTAAAACCCCCACCCCCACCCTTAAACGTAACCCATGGCCCTTTTAAAAGATTATTGACATCGATTTAATAATTAACTGTAATTCTAAGCTATGAATCCTCAAGTTAAGAGCACTGACTATTTTCTGTCAACGGAAACAAAGACGTGTCCAGACACGGAGCCTGTTATCAGTGGCGTGCAGCGGCAAGTGTGTCTGACGCTGCCTCTGTCATATGCGTTATCACATTGTAGTCCACATTCATCCATTTGACGGTTGAGCCGAGTATTGTTAGAGGAGACATTGAAATGAATTTTTAAAATGTATTATTTACATTTCAACTGTGAAATTAACCTGAACAAAGTTTCAACTATTTTTTAAAATTCATTTCATGTTTTCCATTTTTTACAGAGAATACTGTCGAATCAATTTGCTTTTAGGTAAATACACAGGCTACAAAATTCTAAACGTTGGAAATTAATGAATGAGCCTAAAACCAAATATGAAAATACGCTACAAAATATCTTACAACATCGAGAAGATGGCAATGTTTATATGTAAAACGTATATTACCAACGTTTATATGTTTATAACATATAAGCATTCATTTAAACAAACGCTACTACACTTTTTGTCCAGCTTCATTACGTCTCATCCTTTTTGGTTTGCGGCTTGCTTTAACTTCTACCTAATTTAAAACTCAATGACAGAAAACAAGACGTTTTTAAATAGATCTACAACTTACATTTAACATAATGTTAGAAAGAATAGTTATTTTTCAAGAAATAAATAATCCAACATATGTTGTATTTAATATTGATATACTAAAAATAACATTGTATGGTATAAAAATGTTGAAAAAATAGCACCGTTTGCACCATTTTAGTCTAAACCTGATGTTAGTTTAAACCTTAGTTTAACCTAAAAGTCTATTGCACATGCATGGTTTAAACTTTCATCTCCAGCTGTGAATATGAATTAAATATGAATTAATCTAGATTATATTTAATCCAGTTTATAATTTATTTGTGCAAAAGGCCCTTAATGTATAAGATTTGTTGGCTCTCAAATCACATTCAATAAAATTTTAACTATAAATACAGGCATTGTCTAAAAGAGAAAACTAATCTGATTCAACTAATTTAGAGATTTTATTTACATGATAAACTGATGTTTTTTTTTTTTTTTTTTTTTGTTTTTTTTTAATACGTACATTATAAGTGGTTATTGCTTGAGATCAAATTTGTGAAAACTTTAAAGAGTAAATACTGTTATAACACTAGGTGTACAGTGAATGAGTAAATATAGACACACTTTAACATAAATATTTATGATTATAGTTTGTTAAAATTTTGTATTATGTAATAATAAACTATTCCAATGCCTCCTAAATAAATAATTTTAAAATAAACAAATCAATAGTTTTTTGCAAATGAAGTAGATCCTTTATATTTCTTTATTGTAAAATAATTGTATATAAAAAGTTTTAAAAGCGTTGTTTTATTGTCAAAAGTATTGATTTAGTTTTTCTATTCAAATTATTATTTAGTTTGAACCATTCATTTTATATTCATTTTGTTCTTATTTAGTACTATGACGATACATTATATTTGTTTCATTGTTTATGTAAACAAATCTTACATGTAAATAAAGAACTATTGACTATTGACTATTGAAAAGCTATTGGTAGGCAAATAATACAACTAATATTTTTTGTGAAAACCAAAATACACTGATTACTATTATATTTCTTGGATATTTTATATATATATATATATATATATATATATATATATATATATATATATATGGTTGATTTTTCATGTTTTTTATCTGAATCTTTAAATTTATAAGAAATTCAAGTCAAGTAAAGAAGTGCCCTACTTTTTAGGTGCACTTTCAAAATAAGAAACATGTGAATAATAAAAAATGTAAATTACCAAATTTTCAAGTAACGCAATCGTCTGACCCTTTCCATTTGCATTTTATTAAAACACAGTGTTCACATATGAGCGTTTGAAACTTTTAATTGGAAAGTGTCAGAATGATTTTAATTCATGCGGACTATTCTCAGTATTGCCAACTGAGCCCTCCTATGTCTAACCTTTTTTTAAAGCACAAATGATTTGATATGAAACATTAGCATTAGGTTAAAATAGTTTTCATGGTATTAATTTACTTATAAAATGAGTGATTCAAAAGTTGTTAATTAATTTTACGTTAAACGTAATATTATAATTTAAAAATCAATAACATATTAATTTTCATCAAGTAAAGATTTATTTGCTTTATTTATGCATAAGTTTCAAATATTGAGACACCCTAGACAAACTGGTGCTTTTTAGTAAAATTGTGCAGCAAACAAATGTTAATATTTTCGGAAGTTCAAGCCTACGAGACAACAACACTATAAAAAGAGTAAAAATTTTCCTTCCTTTAACATGTTTTGGAAGCACCAGAACAACGGCTCGAGCCACCGTTTACATTCCTTCCTTAACGATTTCATTAAGAAAGCAAATAGAATTTAATGGTTATTGTCTCACACACCACAGTAATTTTAGTTTTAAACATCACTTTGACTTCACATTTTACTAAGCACATTCAAATGACATATTTCAGAGTAGAATGTTGAAATATTACTTTATATAAAAGTTTAATTTTAGTATATTTCGAAGTTAGCTTTATTATGTTGCTTTGCATACTATTATAGAATTTACATATACGATAATTTTTATTGTATACAGTTGTATATGGTACTTTAAATCACATTACTTTATCCAACAATAAAAACAACAACAACCACTTAATTTATTGATATGAATTTAGGAAGTTAATACTCATATCATCTTTCACAGAGTGTTCTAAAAAATTTGAAAGTTAAAAAAGCAGTTAGAAAACTCTTAGCAATGCGCCTAATAATAATATTTTTCAATTAAATTTGTATTGCTGGTAAAAAATTATAAGTTGGAAGAATGTACTGATAGGATAGCTGTGATATGACATAAAAAAGTTGATAAAAATATTTCTTAAAATGTATTTTTGGTTGCTCAGTTTAATTTCATAACTCAAAAATGCCAGTCATGTAGTTTAACTCAGCTTAAAATTGATTTTGTTTATGCATTTTTACAATAATCCATAAATTGGTCAATACTATAAAAGGAGTTTCTAACTAAAACATTTAAATTGTATTTTTAAATAGTGGCAGGTTTTGTTAATACTTTTTTATACTTTGAAAATATATTAAATTAAATGCCATAATTTTTGGATATTTGTATTTTCAAATGTAAATATATGAGATTTTATAAACAATTTAAAAAATGTAAGAAAAATAAACATTTTGATAAAGAATAACTTAAACTAAATAATCGACCGTTTCAATATGGCGTGGGGATTTCTTTGAAACCTATTCAATTGTTTCGATGTAGCTTGTAAGTCCATAACCATGCACCTATAATCCCCTCAGATTGAAAATTTGCAATCCTTACTAAATAAGCTTTACTACTATAGCTAACATGTAAGTATTATTGAAGCAAATATTATTTTAAAAATATAAATTATGAGAATTTTTTTTCATATTTGAAAAATTTCAAATAATAACATAAATGCCAAGTATAGCATATAATTTTTAAAGCCTTTTAAATTGCATTTATAGTGTATCTATATTCGTTATCGTGGTAATTAAGAAAATGAACTAATTATTCATTTTAATGCATGTTATTTTTTTTAATAATTTATTAGTTTAAAAGGCTTAGATATTACAAAAATGTGTACTAAAAAATAACATGGATTTAAATAGGAAATCAGTACATTTCCTTAATTACCATGAAAAACGAAATAAAATTTTAATTTACATACGGGATAAATGAAAATTAGAAAGGTGTTAAAAATTAAAAGACCTTTAAAATTTTGTGCTACTGGGCATGTGCTACTATTTAATATTTTTGAGCTATGGCCAAAAACAAGTAGAGCAAAGGCTGATGTGAACATATGCTCCCCCCCCCCCCCCCGTGGGAATTTTCGACATATACATTTTTGTGTTTGTATTGACATGTACTTTATGGTTTTAGGTGTTTGCCACTTAAAAATTACAGCATATCCCGAAAAATACGAAAAAACCATGAAAAATATAAAATCTACTATCATCATTAAAATGATCCAGTTTCAAAAATCTTTTGACCGAAAACACTAACAGTTTTCTTGGCCAATTTTATTAATTAATGGGTCGTTATAAAGCTCTCTACTTAAGTATTTCCAAATAATTATGAATTTTTTTTAGATTTATGGTGAAAAAGTGAAATAACTAGTTTTATATACAGTGTGGTTGAAAAGTCCCGGAACGGTGAAATATATTTTTTACCAATATAGATAAAGTTACAAGACTTGGTATATCAATAATGGCCATAAATGTGTACTCTTTTAAGGCATTAACACTTTTTTACCCCTTAAGGGGGATGGCCCATGAGGAGTCAGACAAAATTCTTAAATAGCAGCATAGGTCATGTTTGGTATCAAATTAAAGGTCCCAATTAGTAGAGTACAATGCCGCAAACCCGACGTTAAAAGGTTGGGTATAAAGAAAGTTATTGCATTTTAAAGTTTTACCCATATATTTCAATGGAAACTTTGTTTGCCTGCCATTTCCGTTTCGATCATCCTTTTGAAGTCTAGTTTGCGGCATTGTACTCTGCTATGTGAGACCTTTAATTTGATACCAAACTCGACCTATGCTGCTGATTAAAAATTTTGTCTGACTCCTCGTAGGCCGTCTTTTCTTGGTTTTCTGGAATATGCTGTAATTTAAAAAAGGCAAACAACCGAATTCTTAATCTAGTAGGCAATACCAACAAAAAAAAGTATAAGTCATAAATTCCCACGGGGGGGGAGGGTTTCATATTGTCGGCCCATGGTCTAAAGTTTTAAATTAATTTTTTTGAAGTTATATTTTTGGAAATAACACTTACACGATGTATATCGTAGTAAAGCTCAGTTAGTAGGGATAAACAATTTCAATATGAGGCATTCAAGGTGCTTTGGTTAAAGAAGTACAGACTGTACAATAATATTAAGGATCTGTTTTCATCAAAATGTTTATTCTTCTTATACTTTTAAAATTGTGTATAACATGTGATATTCTGTGAGCGCTGTGATGAGTCAGCGCTCAGATAAGACGGACGGTAGAGACAGTGCTCCGGTCTTACAATTATACGGATTTTAATATTCGCGTGGCACGTGCCGTTTATACTTGGAAGTGCGCTTCAGTCTATATTGGCGGAGTTAATATTTTCGCTCGATTGTTTTCTCTGACTGTAAACTATTAAATTTGATCGAAATGGCAAGTTGTGGTGTTTGTTTAAAAGTTATGAAGTCGGGCAGTTTAAAATTGAAGTGTTGTGATTGCCAAAAGGATTTTCACGGGGGCTGTGTGAAGATGAGCAAGGCTGACATCGACTGTATAACCGCCGAGGGAATGGTTTGGAGGTGTCAACCGTGTGGCGTGACAAGACGGCAAAGTCTCAGATTTGAATGTGACGCTCAGGACGGCAAGCTTTCTCTTAATGATATAATGGAAAAAATAAATGAAATATCAGAAAACCAGAAAATCCAGGAAGAAAACTTTAATAGAGCAAATAAAGTTCTAAATGAAAAAATGGACCAAAATACAAAATATGTAAAGGAGCAAAATGAATCTTTGGAAAAATACCTAAATATAATTGATAATCAAACTGCAGAAAATAAAAAACTTAATAAGCAAGTCCTAGATCTAGAGAAGCGTGTCGAGGAAATGGAACAATATTCTAGACTAAACGCTGTAGAAATTCATAACATTCCGATGCAACCTGCAGAGGATGTCGTCAGTGTTGTGAGGGAAGTCGGTAAAGCACTGGACATGGTAGTGACAGATTCCATGATAGACGCCTGCCATCGCTTGGGTAATAAAACTGGGACAAACAATAAACCGCCTGGAATCATAGTCAAGTTTGTACGGAGGCTTGATAAAGAGGAATTTTTGCGGAAACGACGTGTGAAGAGAAATCTTTCCACACGTCACATGAACATGTCTATGGACCAGATGGTGTATATAACACCTGCGAGGAGGCGTCTCTTGGCGACGGCTCGGCAAATCAAGAAAGATAAGAATTTCCGACACCTTTGGGTCCGCGGAGGAAAGATATTTCTGCGCAAAGAAGATGGATCAGCGGTGATTCAGGTGAACTGTCAAGCTGACCTCGAACAGATCGTGTAAGTGTACTTTTTTCTCCTGCTAAGACTGAACGATCACAAAAACAAAACATCGTAATTTTGTTCCTTTTTTTACATTTTTTTTTTAATTTTAATTCTGCCAATGTTACAACAAAAACCTTTATTTTTTTTGTAAATTGTCTATCTTTTATGAAATATATTTTTCCATTTGTTATTTACTTATTTTGTGTACAATTTTCAATCACATAAAAATATTTTTACTTTTCAAAACCATTAAAAAATAGAGTCACGTAAAAAGTTTATAATTGTTCACCAAAACATTAGAAGTTTGAGAAAAAATTTTGATCCATTTATTGCGGAGTTAGCTTTGTATAATGATGTACCAGAAGTGATAGTTTTATCGGAAATTTGGATTAACTCTGAAGAAGCATATTTATTCGAAATTCCTGATTATAAAATGTATGTAAAATGTAGTAATAGTTATAGAGCAGGAGGAGTTGCTGTATACCTCAAGAATAGCTTTTTTGATGTAGATTGTAGTGAGATTAATTTTAAAACTGCAGACGCTTTGTCTATAACTTTCCGTCACTCAGGTCAACAGTTCTGTTTGTTTGTTTTATATCGATTTCACTTCAACCAAGCAGAGTATTTTATAAATGAATTAAAATCATATTTTAATAATGTTAATAGTTTTATTAATAAGGAAAAAAAATTATTTATTGTTGGTGATATTAATATAAATTTATTGGATAGTTTTAACATTTCAACTGATGATTATAAAACGTTGTTAGCTAGTAATGGTTTGGAAAGTCTAATTAATGAGCCGACTAGAATCACGGAACAGTCTGCAACATGTATAGACCACGTGTTTGTCAGAGTTGGTTCCAAGTCCAAGGTAGCCGTGGACGCGGCTGTAGTTCATGCTGGCATCACCGATCACTCGCTGATAAGAGTTGTGGTCGACGCGACGTCTAGTCCATGGAGATAGCTCCAAAAAGAGCCATAATATTTCAGTGCTGGATACTGGTCTAAAAGTTTTTTACACTGCTTCTACATCAAATGGTATGTACAAAACCGCCGGGAGACACTCTCTCAATAGTCCGGATCCCCCCATATGACGTCATCAAAATGGCGGCCAACCAAATTTGCAGTGTTTTAGTTAAATACTTATTACTGCCCACCAAGTCAACCAATTTTGACTTTTAATGTGTCGTTTTGTAGATATTGAAATTCTGCAACTGTTAATACCCTTAAAATACCCATACTCTTTTTGATGATCGAGTCAAAAATGGTAAGCGATCAAACTTTGCATTAAAATCATATTGCTGAAAACAAAAAATGCAGTAACTCCCGATCCACTCAACCTTTGGAGGTCTGGTTTGTGGCAAATTGCTCAAAAAACAAAGCCCTTCAAAATGATATGTCATATGACGTAGCCCAATGCAGTTTTCCTGACGACCTCTACTAGGGACGTCCCTAAAGGAAGTCTTGCAAAAAACTTCATTGGATTACGTCATATGATACATCATTTTAAAGGGCTTTGCATTCTGAGGAATTTGCCACAAACCCAACCTCAAAAGGTCGAGCGGATCGTTAGTTATTGCATTTTTTGTTTTCAGCAATATGATTTTAATTTAAAGTTTGATCGCCTGCCATTTTTGACTCAATCATCCTTTTGAGGCCGGGTTTGCGGCATTGTTCTCTATTCTTCAAGGCCGTTAATTTGATGTATATATTGACCTATGCTTACATTTAAGATTTTCTTCTGACTCCTTGTGGACCGTCCCTCCGGACTATTGAGAGAGTGTCTCCCGGCGGTTTTGTAGATACCATTTGATGTAGAAGCAGTGTAAAAAACTTTTAGACCAGTATCCAGCACTGAAATTTTTTTTTTGCTATCTCCACGGACTAGTCGCCGCGGCTGTGGGAGCGGCGAGCGGCGAACCACTGGTGACCCCTCCCCCTCCCCCGAAGCGGCGCCGCGTCGACTATGAGCGGCTCAATCAGCAGTTAGGGAATACTGACTGGACTGATGTATACAGCGAATCTAACGCTTCAGTTGCTTTTGACATTTTTTATAATATTTTGCAAAAAAATATTGAACAATGTAAAATAGAAGTGAAAAGCAGTAATAGATTATTAAAAAAGTTAAAACCATGGATGAACGATTTTATTTGTATCAAAATAAAGAAAAGAAATCATATTTTCAAATTAGTTAGAAGTCATCCAGGTAATGAAAACTTAAGTAATTATTATAAACGTTTCAGAAACAAGCTGCACATAGAGATAAAGCAACTGAAAGACAACTTTTACAAACAAAAGTTTGAAAAATGTATGGGTAATTCTAAGGCAACTTGGCAAACTCTAAAGGAAGTAACTGGGCAATCTAGAAGTAATGATAAAGGGATAATATTGGAAATAAATGATGTTTTAGTTGAGGATTCTTTAACTATTGCCAATGAATTTAATACTTTTTTCTTAGACATAGTGGGAAAATTGAATCTAGATAAAATATGTAACACTCTGGATAATTTCTCTTCCTTGCCATTCAAAAACATTTTTCCTAAAAAAACTCAAGTCCAATCAATTTTTATAGATGCAGTTTTGCCAAACGAATTAAGTTTTATAGTAAAGTCTTTGAAAAATAACACTTCTCCTGGAATTGATGGTATTAGCACTTAGCTAATCAAAGAAATATATTTAAATATTTTGGATGTTCTTTTGTTCATAGTAAATTCAAGCTTCTTGAGTGGAATCTTTCCAGTTGCCTTAAAAAATGCGGTAGTAATACCAATTTTTAAGAGTGGGTTGAAAACTCTGTGCAACAACTACAGGCCAATCTCTTTACTTTCAAGCTTTGCAAAAATATTTGAAAAATTAATGAAACAAAAATTACTAAAATTTTTTGAAACAACAAATTTTTTTAGTAAAAAACATTTTGGTTTTAGATCTGGTATGAATACCGAAGATGCTATGTTGAATTTTATGGAGGATGTCTTTAAGAACATAAACGAAGGTAAAAGTGTTAGTGGTTTGTTTTTAGATATCAAAAAAGCCTTTGACACAGTAGATCATAATATTTTGCTACAAAAGTTATATGATGCTGGTATAAGGGGAACTACACACAAATGGTTCAAAAATTACCTGATGGATAGAAAGCAATGTGTCAGGATTAATTGTGCTGTAAGTGATATGGGAGTCATAAAAAGTGGGGTACCCCAAGGCTCGGTTCTTGGTGCAATTCTTTTTATTATCTATATAAACGATCTATGTGGGGCAAAATTTAAAGGCAATTTAACTTCTTTTGCTGATGACACAGCTTTATGCTACACTGCAAACAATTGGGCATCCATAGAACAAGACATGATCTTGAAGCTCTACAATGGTGGTTCACCACGAACCATATGTTACTAAGTCCGGAAAAGACAAAGTACATTAATTTTAACTTAAAAAAGAGATAATATTTGTTGATGACATCAAATACAAGTGTGCAAAATGTTTAGTTGATCAAACATTTTGTAATTTGAAATGTGCATTCGTTGAGAAAACAAATGATATTAAGTACTTGGGACTTCATGTAGACAGAGAGCTGGGCTGGAAAATTCACATAAAAAAACTCAAAGACAAAATTAATAATATTTTGAGATATTTTTATTTTCTAAAAGATCTTAGCAACACCCAAGTATTACGTATTTTATATTTCGCTCTGGTGCAAAGTAGAATTGATTATGGCATAGTTTTTTGGGGTAATACATTCGATTCATACACAAAACCAATTTTTATTCAGCAGAAACATATTTTAAGAATCATTTCCAACAAAAATAAGTTTGAACCATCTAGACCTCTTTTTATTCAACAAAAAAATTTTCCATTAAAATATCTTTATGTTTATAAAGTGCTCAAACTTTTTTATAGTCACAACCGACATTTCTCCCAAAATAGCACAGATTACAGGAATAAACTTAGAAGAGTCAATGTGTGTGTTGTTCCTCGACCAAAAAATAAGTTTTACACAACAACCTTCAGTTTTATTGCACCGAGAATTTTTAATAAACTACCTGAGAATGTGAAAAAATCACACAATATTAGTCAGTTTCTTAGAAAAGTTAGTAAATGGCTTTTTCAACTTAATGATATAGACCAATTCCTTAAAATACAGAGTTAAAAATATTATTACGTTACATGGTCAATGTTTTTTTTTCTTTTTTTTCTTGGAGTTAAGTAATTTTAAGGGCGCACTATGGAGGGCTGTGCCACTCAGGGACTATGCATTGCATGCAATGAGCTTTGACAGCCCCTGGGATGGGGGCTAACAGCCGCCTGGTGGCATAGTGCGGTGCGCGGTTTGAAGTCTCAAACCATAGTTATTGTTAGTTCTTAATAAAGAAAAAAAGAAATTATTTATTTTTAGTCAATTTTTATTTTGTTAAATTAATTGTAAAAATTGTGTAAATATAAACGGCATGAATGTATATTTTATTTAAAGTATTGCTTATTTTAATTAAAATGGTAAGACCGTCATTATTTAATTTTTTTCATATTGTGTCATATTTCTGATCGCTATTTGAAATTAAATAAAAGTGCAGGAACCTCAAAACAGGCTTTGCCTAATGAGGCCCTATTTTGTTTTCTCAGTTAGAATAATTTTTTGTAAGTTTTATTTTAATTTTTTTTGTGATAAATATGCTGTATATCTTTAAGACGTGTATGTTTATTGTAATTGTAATTGAGAAAATAAATGTATATTCTATTCTATTCTATTCTATTCTATATGTTTACATTTGAAAATCATGTTATTAGAACATGGGACCCATAGATTTTGGAACACCCTCTATTCATAAATTGGTTAAAAATATTTTTACAACTTTCCTTGAGGTCAGTTTCGTGGGAAATAATTGTGTTTGATGGTTATATGACATAGCGTTTCTCTGTAACCTGTTTAGGACACCTTACGAAATTCATCCTGAGTAGTTAGATTTGGCCACTTCTGGCTCAGGTCAGCTGCCCCGGAAGCCACGTGCCGGGGCACATAGCTTCCGGTCGTATATTAAATGAGGGGTGAGGAGGTGGGGTGAGCGTTTGAAGTAGATTTGCGCATAAATTAAAAGTTAGTTCAAGACTGAAATTCAACAATTTGGGGTTGAACAAAATGTGCGCATAAAATAACCGGGTTCAACTAAAACTTCGCATAAATTAAAAGTTAGTTCAAAACTGAAATTCAACAGTTGAACAAAAGTAGAAGTTAGTTGAAAAGGAGAGGGGATAATTGCTTCAAGGTCATCCGGAGGAAGTTTTAAAAAAGACTGAACTTCTAAGAGTTCAGTTTAACGGCGATCGTCGTACAGGTCAGTCGAAACCGACGAGCGACCGAAGAATAGCTTCAAGATCATTCCTCGCCGTCGAAGACACATCCGAAACTTGGACAGGGTCCTGTGGATTCGGTGAAGGCGAAGTTCTCGGAGGATTCTCCCTCGGGTGGGTAGTAGACGATATTTCGTGAACTTGTACTTGTTCTTGGTTTGTATCCATCTTCTTGTAGTGTGTAATTTAGAGCGGAGTAGTTGTCGGTCGAAGAGCGTATAGAAGAATGAAACAGGAATTGTCGTGAGCGCACTTATATAAAGAATGGTGGGGATGAAATAGAAAAACCTGTTGAACACAGTCGATAGGTGTAACAAGTTCGAAGTTGTGGAAACGTAACATCGAACGCAAAATGTTGTGAATAACATTATCATCAACGTGAACCTGCGAAGTTCTAACAGAGTATAACGGGTTAAAACTTAATTTCCTCCTCACTTTTGTTAAATTTGTTTTAGTCTTTGAAACCGATGGTTTGTAATTATTTCGTAATATATGTTGTGTCCGCAAAAGTTTCAATTTCAAACATTGCGTATCCATCACAAGAAGTATGTCAGACGTGTAGAAGTGAGAACAAGACTGATGAATGAGATATAACGTCGAACACGCGAAGGTGATTCAAACAGGACGACATGTGCTAATGTAAATGAAATTTCAGGTTAGTAGCAATTAGACTTGTATAATGAAGTTGGCGAAACGTATATATAATGAGTAGGAAGGATGCGAACAACACAAATGCGAGTTAATTAATGGTCGCGGCGCGATGAACAATCTCCTTTTTATAACGGCTATCGCGTGGGAAGATCAGTTCCGCATGAGCGCTCAAGTGGAACCTCCCGTGTTCACTCAAGCGGAACCCCCCCCCCCCCCCGTGACTAATCAAGCGGAACCCCCCCCCCCCCGTGACTAATCAAGCGGAACCCCCCCCCCCCATAAAAATGGAGATTAAATCCCCCCCCCCCCCCCCGGTGTTCACTCAAGCGGAACCCCGCCGGGTCGATGACCGGTCAATGGCCGGTCACGACCGGTTGCTAACCCCCATCTAATTACCACACTTCACATCCTATGCCAGCCATGAACTACTATTGTTTGAATGAAACAGAATTAAACATGGCAGCCACCATGGAAAATTCTAACCTCAAACCTTGGTTTTACGTCACTGCGCATGCGCCGCTCCCACTCCTTCGTTTCATTTTTATGCTGCTATAACTTGTACTGGAGTGAGCCAACTTCACGCTACGGCGCCTAGTCATGTATTACTCACTTTAGCGCTACTGCGAATGCGTCTAGTCTGTATTACTTACTTTAGCGCTGCAACGAGTTCTCCGGATCGGAATCACTCCTCGCTATTGCGCATGCGCCTAGTCCTGTATTACTCAATTTAGCTCTACTGTGCACGGAAAGTTCTAACCTCAAACCTTGGAATTTACGTCGCTGCGCATGCGCCACCCCCACTCCTTCGTTTCATTTTTACACTGCTGCGAACTGGAGTGGATTGAAGACCGTACTGGAGTAAAACAATTCCCCCACCACTGCATTAATTACCCCCACCACTCGAAAACCCGAGGAGCGATACGAGCCCGATTTTCGCGTCAGTCGTCAACGAGTTTTCATAGCGAAAAGTCGTTGGCGACTCGGTAAGAGGTTCAAATATATAGTAGGCCTATATATATTTGAACTTCTTATACTACGTTGCGTTCTTTAATGCAATGTGGTATGTGTGTGTGTGTGTGTAAATATTAGTTGTAAGTTGCACTTAATTTAAGAATTAATTTGCGCATTGCGATGTTAGTTATAAGTTGTGTTTAGCGTTAAGGTTTATTAATTTTAAGAATAATGATGGTATTTGGTTGTGTTGAATTATTTGATATTTAATAATGATGTGTTGTTAGTTTTAAGTGTTGGTATTAATAATTAATGTTGTTGTTTTGCCTTTCAGCTAGATGATAGGGGGTAGATTAACTGTAAATTCAGAAGTTCTGTTGAACTTCACTTAGAAGGGGTGGGACATCCGCACTAGCGGACTAGGTTTTTGCATTTTGTTTAGGAATATGATGGGTGGGATTAGTTGGGTGGGTGTTAGAGTTGCGTTTCTGCATTAGGGTGTTCCAGTTTCCCTTCGAATTCACGGTTACGGTAGACCCGGACCGGACCGTTACGGTAGACCCGGACGGTCCAAACAAAATTGCGTCGATGTCCCTTGCAGAACGTAACTAGTGGGTTGGGAGTGGGAACCGTTAGGCAAACAGGGTGGTGGAACAGTTACTACTGTTCCCATCACCTTGGTTCTTTATAAGTCTTA
Source organism: Neoaliturus tenellus (assembly GCA_030545055.2). Classification (NCBI taxonomy): domain Eukaryota; kingdom Metazoa; phylum Arthropoda; class Insecta; order Hemiptera; family Cicadellidae; genus Neoaliturus; species Neoaliturus tenellus. Next base: position 44,632 of record JAQYXR010000781.1, read on the forward strand.
AATGACCTTGACCCACTTTCGGAAGAGTCAATGACCCCCCCCCCCCCGTGTTCACTCAAGCGGAACCCCCCCCCCCCCCCCGAAAATTAAAATGCCTATAACTCGATAATGGATTGACGGATTAGGACAAGCGATACATCATTGAAAAGGTCTATGTAAGATGAACATTTTAGTAAAAGAAGAATTTAGCTATCTTATTTTAGTCAAAAGTTATGCGAATTATTTGAAATAAATACCCCCTCTCTTTCCTTCCCTCCCACCTTCCCCCACTTAACGGCTGTTAACCCTTCTCATTAGCATACCGTTATAAAAGACGCATCGACCACGGCTAACATTTCATTCTGATTCCAGACGTTACGCTGCGAACTGCGATAGAACTACCACGATGTCATCCCTTCCGACTACAACTTCCACTACAGCCTGCTCTTCTATCACAAGTTCAACTTCTACTTCTACTACGGCTTCAACTCCAGTCAAAAAAACTCTTCGCTTGAAAAAATGCTCCCGATTGGTATAAGAAGCAACTAGACTCGAAACCTTCAACTTCTGGAGCTCCTCTTCCCCCGACCAACAATAGCATACGTCGCAGCATATTTTCACCGCCTTCGTCTTCAAATGACTCCACACCGCCTTCAACTAACATGCCGCCACCGCAGAAGCCAGCTCCTCGTCCTACTACCCCTTCATTTGAAACCTTGCTTCATTGTCTTAGTACACCTGTCATTCCACTGTCACCATTGCCTCCTACCCCACCACTTACTATTCCTAAAGATCACGCCTATCCTAAAAATAAATCTCCTAAGTCTGCTCCTTCAGAGCGTTTCCAATTATTAAAAGAAGAGCGTCGTAGGGCATTTAGCCGTCCCACTACTTGCCCTGAAATGCTCGCTAGGGGAATTAAGAAAGGATCAGCTTGTGGTAGGAAATGTGTTAAGAACGAACGTTTCTGCCGTGTACATATCGTAAAACATCTTTCCGAACCACAACTGACAGAAATCCCCACTGTTGAAGACGATCCTGAAATAATATCCGTCAGAGGAGAGAGGCTTAAGAAAGGTTTGAGATATTTTTTTCTAAGTGTTGTTGACCACCAACACATATTGGCAAAATGTAACGGCAATAAATATAAAATTAGAGTTTGTAACAATTGTGTAAAGAGAAGAGACTTATCAATTTAAGTTCTCAAGACTTTCTCCTCAGGGATAAAAAGGATCGTATTACAAGGTGGGGACGTAAAACAGTAAATTCACATAGTTTTTCCAAATTTTGCTAAAAAAATAATGGGGGAGAAACACAATGCGTTATAGCGTTGTGTTTCTCCCCCATTATTTTTTAACACTCTAAGTCTCGTGACCTACTTTTCTAAGGTCGTTGTACAGTTATATGACCTGTCTGACTTGCATTGTTTGCTGGTGTAGCTTCATATAGCGTGCAAAGAATGGTTCCTAATGAAATCTCATCAACATTCAAAGACAGAGACTGTTGTTTTGCAAGTTAATTAGTCTTGAAATAATGAAGTAGGAAACGTATATGTAATGAGTAGGAAAGATGTGAACACCGCAAATGCGAGTTAATTAGTGGTCGCGGCGTGATGAACATTTGTCTTCATTATCACACAACGACTATCTCGTGAGAAGATCAGTTCCGCATGAGCACCCAAGTAGAACCCCCCCCCCCCCCCGTGTTCACTCAAGCGGAACCCCCCCCCCCCCCGAGAATTAAAAATGGCTATAACTCGATAATGGTTTGATCGATTACGACAAGCGATACATCATTGAAAAGGTCTATGTAAGACGAACATTTTAGTAAAAGAAGAATTTGGTTATCTTATTTTAGTCAAAAGTTATGCAAATTATTTAAAATAAATATCCCCTCTCCTTCCTTTTTCCCCACCTCCCGGGTCACCTCTTACCCCTCTCATTAGCATATCGTTATAAAATCGAAGCAAGCATTGTTCACTCCTTCATTCTGCTTTCACGCGCCACACTTGTTGTTTCGTCTCTACCGTTATTATTTGCTTTAAAATGCTTCCTCACCATAGTGAAAACTTCAATCTTCCGAAATTGCTGATGTTTTCCAACAGCCTGAAGAAGATGTGATAGATTATTATGATAGTAGCAGTGACAATGAAAATGATAGTAGCAGTGACAGTGAAGATGAAGATGTAATTGAACTTGATGAACAAATGAGACCAATCTACATCGATGAACAATTTCCTTTTGATACAATAGAAAGATTTATTACGGAAGCACACAAATGGCTAAATTAGGATTCAATGTTATAATTGGTTCAGCTATTGTGTATAATGACAGTAGGTTCTTCTGTGTAACACCAAATACTAGAGAACGTATGTTGACTTGGCAGGATGATGTTATGAAGTGTTATGAGCTCGAAGTTAGCATTGGTGGCTACTTTGTCGCACAAGTGGTCTAATAACCACATTACCCTTCCCTCCTCACCCCCACCCTATCCCTCCCAATCCTTATTCCTTCCCCTTCCCCATTTTTAAAACTAATAAAAGGCGGACTATGAACCTCCAGGTTTTTAGTCTGTACTTGCACGTCAAGATGAGTACTAGACTTGATGGTTTTATAGCCAATGATATTAATATATGGAGTTGATACAAACTTGCGTATTAAAATTGAAGAAACAATTATGGCAAACAATGGGATAGGAGTTATTGTTATTGTTTCATTACTAAGACATATTGATTTTTTGTATGATATAAAAGTAACAATCAACAATATTAATGAACTATTTCCCTGGACAATATTTATTCGTGAATGAAGTTGAAAAGCAGAAAATTATAGTAGATGTGCTAGCAATGAAATATAACCTAGATAGAGAAGAATAGCTACAAAATCCTCTCCCCACCTTCCTTCACGTTGTGCAAAAAAAGTGGGGGTAGAAGTATATAAGACTAAGTAAGCGATACATAGTTTGTTATTCGAGGTAAAAGAAGTGGTGAACAAATATGTTGTCTAAAGATACTCCATTGTTAATTATTTTGAAGTTAAAAATGTTTATATTAATACAAATGAAATGGAAGAAGACAATATAGAGGAAAATTATAACGAAACTGATAATGATTCCACGATGGAAGAAGAAATGGTACAGTTTGAACAAGAACTTTTTGAAGAAATGATAAACGATAGTGACGAAGATATAGTTAAGGAAGCTATTGATACATTTATATTAGATTCATCGTTGGATTCACCCATATCACCTTTATTGTCTTCTGAATCCGAATCCGAATTGGACTAAGGTAGTTCCCCCACTTTATTATTCAAACAAGTCTTATAAATTGAGAGTTTTGTCATTAGTAAGTCAGCATTTGTTGGAGCTACATGTATGGTTAATAATGTCTCCTAGAGATAATTCTTTTATACAATTAATTGAAATTGTGAGACAACGAAATATTACGTTAGTTCAAGAAGAAGATGAAGTTGAAACAACCGACACAATACAAAATCCTGTAGAAGAAGCGATGGAAGTAACAGAAATTGATCAAGAACCTTCAATGATGGAAATGGTTGAAACACAAAATGAATCTCAAGATGTGGAAGAAACTGTTTCATATTCAGTTTTTTTGGGAATTTGCGTCAAATATATTTGTTGTAATTCAAATTGAAGCTATTAATTCTGAAGAAGTGGTGGGGGAAAATTCTCCCCACCACTAGCTTAAAGTTGGTGGGGGAATGTTCATAATGTGTTGGTTATTTGCGTAGAAGCTTATTCGTCAGGAAACTGTCGACTAAAAATGTTCAATCCTAACGCACCTACAGAACCTTCTTCGAGTAACTGTCTAGTAAAAACGTTTCGTGCTGTACCTTTTGAACCTTCGTACTATAAAATGATAGGTATTCATGAGATTGCAATCAATGATCAAAAACTGTTCAAAATATTCTGTTCTCGACTTGATAGAACCTTACGTTTACCACCAAATACGTTCACCTACAGGCTACCTCTGATAGGACAAAGATGATGTAAGCAAAATACCAATGATTCAAGTGAAATTTCTGGAAGATGGAATTCTTGTTAATTTAAGAGAAGTATATCATAATGACTATTCGAAAAGAATAGCTTTCAACTTTCTTAAGGAAAATATAGGACGTGAAATATACCAGTATCCAGAACCATTTTACAGATACCTTTTTGAAAATGGAGCAAGTGTAACGGTGGAAATAAGTATTAAATTAATGTAATTCTCCCCACCACTAGCCTAAAGTTGGAGGGGGAGTGCATAAATGTGTTGGTTTTCTGCGTAGAAGCTTATTCTTCGAGATATCGTTGACCCAAATGTTTCGTCATATTCCTTGTGATCCAACTTCTTTGTTAAGGGAGAATCAAGATTGAAAAGACTAGAAAAGGAAAAACAAGACCGACAAGATATGAACATGGAGTTCAATCGATTACAATTTCAAATACCTGGAATTGCAATGGGAGCACCAAAATTGAAAACCCTACACTGGGCTGGAAGTTACATCAAGTATTTAAAACTACAAATCGAAGCAAGAGATTTAAAATTGAAGAAAGTGGAAATGGAAAATCGAGAAATGAAGAAACTAATATCACACATGTCTGGTAATACTACAGTTCAAAAAGGTGAAGAAGAAGGAAAAGAAATAGGAATCTAAATTATCAACAATCTTCTTAGAGAATGGGGAATAGATCACTTTGTGGTAATGGAATAACATGCCGCTTAGTGATCTATTCCCAGTTCTCGCTTGATATACAATGACCTTGACCTATATAAAAGTGGTGGGGGAAAATCATATAAGAAAGAGGTTTTAGATGTAACTATCAGTATAAGTCTAACACGATGGATAGGTTGTTGGTTCTGTGTTTACAAGAAATTATCAATAATGGGTTTCTTTACCATTATATTATGAGATCAAATGAGTGTAAAATACCTAAAGCAATTCGTGAAATGCTCATTGAATTTAAAAGAGACAATTATGGATTTGCTATCTATCTTGCTTATACTTTTAAAGATGGTACAAAAATGTGTCATGATTGTGGAAAAGCGTCTGTTTTAGATTTTGAACAATTCCAAGATGATGGAGGTAGGTTAGTTCATCTTGTAAAAGGTCAAATAATGAAATTCGAAACATGTAATAACACCTGCGACATTTGTGCACAGTGTTTGTTTGAATTTATTAAGTATCGTGCATTCAAACCATAATACCCCTTCCACATATAAAGGAGAGGGAGAAAAGAGTGGGGGGTTATAACTAGGTGGGGGAACGTGTATAAATGCAGGTTGTTTGAAGAGAGTTTTATTATTGTTGCGGCATTGTAAGAAACATCATGGAATTTGAAGTGCGTCATTTCAAGATTAAATATGAAGAGTGGACCTCTGTTGCAAATTTCATATCATCGAAAGAAGAAGAAAACAAGTTAATGCAAGTTTATTGTTACATAGAAAATGAGGAAAGCCATCACAAGGTGATGAGCTATCTAAACAGACCGAATGTATCGTCGAGGAGTCCTGAATTTGTCAAATACTTGAAAGAGGAAGACGCAGATGTCACATTGGAAGTATGGTATAAATTTGAAATGTGGAAAAACAAGTATAAATAATTATGGTGGGGGGATAGAATTTATAAGTCGGTGGTGGGGGAATGTGATAAAAGAAGTAAAACTTAAAAAAAGAGTTCACTCTGTACGACAACAGTGAAAGATGACTGATCCTTCTGCAACACCAGTACTTTCAACTACAGATTGCCACCAAAACTTAGAACCGAAGATGTATTGCAATACTCCAACAACAAATTATTATCAAGCTCAACGGCCGCAAGTATCTCATTGTACTTCAACATCAGTGTTAAAAATGTCAAAACCATATCCTAGATTGTATGTACGAGCCTATAACACCATCTTCGGCAAGACTAAGGAAAAACCTAAAAATGAGAGAAAGGTGCAAGAAAGAAAAGATAGAATTTGCAAAATTGCAACTAATAGTGCCTCCATTCAAGTTGGATGTAGCAGACTGAAAACTTTAGAAAAAACTAACGCATATTGTTACAATTGTTGGAAACTATTGAAGATTTGAAGAAGAAAAATGGACATTCCACCAAGTAATATTCAAACACTCATTCCCCCAGAAAACCAAAAAAAAGATAAAAATAACAAAAACCCAAAAAATTAGATGTAGAATAGAGAGCGAGGAATAGATCACTTTGTGGTAATGGACTAACATGCCACTTAGTGCTCTATTCCTCGTTCTCGCGTTAATACCATATGACCTTGACCTATATTAGTAGGGTGGGGGAAATTGAAAGTGGTGGGGGAAAGTGTATAAAAGACGAGTGTACTATAGTCGAATTATTCTGAAAGCGAACTTGTCACGAGTATGGACTTGACCTACAAGTAAAGACAATAAGAAACAAAGGCTTCGGGGAAATGGCTAAGGCAAGAGAGTCTAGAATAAAGTTTAAGTTTTACAGACTACAGAGATTGATTCCAGGTGTTATGTTAGGTGAAATACGAACAAGAACGGTGGATAAAGCAGCTGATTACATTAATGAGTTACATACAGAACTAATGATAAAACAAGCAAAAATAGAAAGAATTGGAACAAATAATAAGACGACACATTGAAATTTCAAACAGTCAACCAATAAACTATGTAACAAAAGATTCAAATTAAACAAAAAAAAGGAAATGGATTTGGACTTTGGTTATTGATTGAACACTTCTTAGAGAATGGGGAATAGATCACTTTGTGGTAATGAAATAACATGCCGCTTAGTGATCTATTCCCAGTTCTCGCTTAATCTAAAATGACCTTGACATACTTATCAAATATCATATAAGCCGAATCACAAAGAGTTATTCCTCATTTACTTGAAATGGCTCCTGTGGACAACACCGATTATCCAAGGAAACCTCTTATTGAAATATTGTATAAATTCACTAGACGATTTTAATATGGAAGAAGATGATAATAACAGTGAAACATCAGAAGTAGAAGTGTAAATGATATGGATGTAGATCTAACAACATCAGAAGTAGGAAGTGTAAATGATGTGGAGAATGAAAATTTTGGATATGGATGTAGTAATGTCAGAATCTTCATCATCGTTTGAATATGAAGAAGTACATACTGAAACCCAACTGGAATAGAGAACACAAATGAACAATCAGTTAGTAGAAGATTAATGTTTCGTCCAAGACGTTTGTTTTCCTCGGATAGTGAAGAGAAGAAGAGGATGATGATGATGAAATAGTGTGGGGGAACCCGTTATAAAAGCGGGACCGTCAGAGCCCATTTCATTTCTCGGCGAAATTTCGAAGAGTAAACATCGTCAACATGTATCATTGCGATAAATGTTCGGAATCGTTTCACGATGAATTCTACTAGATATACATAAAGAACTAATTCACAACAACACAGAAGAAGATCAAGAACAACAAGAAGAACAAGAAGACAAGAAGAAATACCAGCAACATCTTCAACTACTTTACCGAATCTACAAGTATTTGCTTTACCCGGTAAAGTAGTAATGCATCATAAGATTCAAAATGAAAACTTTAACTTAGAAGAATTTATAGAGAAGCAAAACCAATCGTAAGTAAAACTTTAAAAGAAGAATGAAAAGATTGAACTTTCTTAAATTTGGTTTACTACTAGAAGCTATGTTTATAAATGCACAAGAAGAATTATCACAAGAGGATTCATAACAAAAAACCGAACTATCATGGAAAGTTCAAACATTGATTCAATAGTCGAGAATTGTATAGAAGAAATATTAACTAAACTTCAGGAACACGAAGGAAGAGGATCCGGATGGAGTCTTACAAGTATTGAAGTATTAGATATAAGAGTTCACAAACACGGATATGGACTAATGGGATCTAGTTACATTCCTTTGCCAAAAATAATTGAAAATACAAAATCTGTATTAATGTTCAAAATGAAGATAATGAATGTTTTCGCTATGCTATGACGACCAAAGTTTGTATCACAAAATCCATGTAGACCCAACCAAGAATATGAAGACGCAAGACACAGGTACAATTTCAAGGAATAACATATCCCGTTCTACGAAAGATATATCAAGATTTGAAAGAAAAATCCCGGCACGTCTATTAATGTTTTTGCATTAGATAGTTCAAACAAAGTGTATCCTTTACGTATTGCAAAAGAAGAGCTACCAGATCATACGGATTTACTACTACTAACGCGAGGAGATGTGTCTCACTATGTGTACATAAAGCAATTCGATCGTCTTGTTAACCAAAGCAACTTTCTAAAGATCGACACAGAAAGATAAGTTTGCAAGAGATGTTTTAATTTTCAACGAGAAGGAAGACAAGGAAGAGAATGGTTACAAGAACACAAAAGATTATGTAACAATAATTATGAAGCAAAGATTAATTTACCTTCGGAAAACAGAGCATTCGTTACATTTGAAAAGGTTCATCATCAATACCGTATCCCTTTAGTTGTGTATGCGGATTTTGAATCAACACTTGTTCCAGTTGAAGATGAAAATTGTGAAGCAAGAAAAAGTGTAAAGTATCAAATGCACAAACCAAACAGTTTTTGTTTAATGGTCAAATCAACATTATCAGAAGAACATTTAAACAGATATGGATTAACTTCAGAACCTCTAGTATATCGTGGTGAAATGCGGAAAAAATATTTCTTGATCACCTATATTCAATAGCTGGAAATACACAAAGATTATATACAAATATTGTACCAATGAAACCGATGGACGAAGAAGAAGAAATTCAACATGAAAATGCGACTCACTGTTTCTTGTGCAAAAATGATTTTACTATTGAGAATTATAAGTTAAAGATCACGACCACCTCACAGGATATTACAGGGGTGCTGCTTGTAATAAATGCAACTTGAGCTATCGTTTACCACTATTTATCCCTGTGGTTCTGCATAATCTTAGTGGGTACGACGCTCATTTTATAATACCTGAATTAGGAAGAGACGAACGGTAAAATCGATGTGTTAGCTGAAACTTCAGAGAAGTTCATAAGTTTTTCCAAAGAAGTTGGAAATGTCAAACTAAGATTCTTGGACTCCTACCGATTTTGCCGTCGAGTTTGTCTAAACTTTCTGAAAACCTAAGGAAACAAGATTTAATCGAAACAAAGAAGATTGTAAATAGCGACAAACTGGATCTGGTACTTCGAAAAGGTGTTTTCCCATATGATTACATAGACAGTTTAGAAAGATTTAATGAAACATCACTACCTCCAAAAGAAGAATTTAAAAGTAACTGTACGACATGGATATATCTCAAGAGGATTATGATCATGCATGCAAAGTATGGAACGAATTAGGATTTAGAACATTGGGGGAATATTCAGATTTCTACGTTAAATTAGATGTGACTTTATAATGTGATGTGATGGAAGAATTTAGAAATACATGTTTTGCGTCATATGGATTAGACCCTCTTCATTCGTACACTTCGCCTGGACTAGCGTGGCAAGCCATGTTAAAAGAAACAAATCTGTAAAATACAACTTCTTACAGATATAGATATGGTGTTGATGTAGAATCAGGAGTTCGAGGAGGATTGACGCAAAGTGTAACACGTCATGTCAAGGCGAACAATAAATATTTGCCCGATTATGATGCATCAAACCAACAACATTCCTGGGTTATTTTGATGCAAATAACTTGTACGGATGGGCAATGTCGAATCCCCTTCCATATGATAATTTCAAATGGATAGACCCAGAATCAATTGAAACATAATGGATATACCGAAATATGGAGAAACTGGGTACATATTCGACGTCGATTTTGAATATCCCGAACATCTTCACGACGAACATTATGATTTACCACTTCTTCCGAAGACTGAAATTTCTCAACTGGAAGATGGCCAAAATTATTGATGACTTTAACTAACAAGTCTCGGTATGTTGGACACTACTGGATGATACAACAGGCCTTAGACTTGGGATTGAGAATTACAAAAATTATCGAGTACTACAATTCTCTCAATCTTGTTGGTTAAAACCGTACATTGACAACAAACACAAGAAGAAGAGCCGCCGCTACATCAAGTTTTCAAAAAGATTTCTTCAAACTAATGAACAACGCAATATTTGGCAAGACTTTGGAAACAAAAGGAAACATAAGGACATCAAATTGGTAACTGATCCAGTAAAACTACAGAAATTAGTGCAACAACCAAACTTTGGTTCATCTGTAATTATTAATGAAAATCTAGTTGTTATTTCCATGAACAAGAAGTCAGTTCTAATGGATCGTCCTTTGTATCTAGGAATGTCAATCTTGGATATTTCCAAAACACACATGTACGAGTTTCATTATAAGAAGATGGTTAACTATTATGGAAGAGAGAACATTGGTATTGCATATATGGATACGGATGCTCTAATTTACTGGATTAAAACAAATGACATGTACGAAGATCTACGCACTTTTATGTATAAAGATGATTCGACTTTTCCGATTATCCCAAGGACCATCCAAATTACGACTTAGACAGAAACAAAAAAGTATTGGGAAAATTTAAAGATGAAACAAATGGTGTGCCGATGATGGAATTGTAGCATTAATGTCCAAACTATATTCATTTCAACTGTACATAAGCGAAAGGAACGAATATCAAGTCACGAAGAAAGCCAAAGGAATAAAAACCTCTTTCCTGAAGAAGAACGTACAGTTTGAACATTATAAAAGATGTTTGTTTGAAAATGTTGAAACAACTGCAACATTTAACACCATAAGAAGCTTCAACCATCGTCTTTTCAGTGTGAAGCAAACCAAATCGGCATTGAGCTATAGGATGACAAGAGATACATCCTTGAAGACAACATAAGAACTCTGCCATTTGGACATTACTCTCTAAACCCTATCGACCAGTAAACCTATTCTTCGTCCTCTACCTTCTTCCTTTTTTTCCTTTCCGTAAAGAAGAGGGGACATGGCAAGCCCAATGCCATGTTCCCTCTTTTTTACACTAATATGAAATGGCCTTGACCTATATTCAAACTATATAAAAGAGAAAGAACTGTTGTACGGATCAGTATTTTTACAAGCGATGTGCAAGCAACACCTGAAGATGGAAAGTGTGAAGGACAAGATTGTAAATGAACTACATAAACCAGCAAGAAGAAGATTTCAAGAAGAAGTACAATTATTAAGGGAATGAATGATCTGTATCAAGCTGATCTCATTGAAATGATACCCGCACAGTAAATTAAACAAAGGTTTCAAATATATTTTAACAATTATAGACTGTTTTACTAAAATAGGCTGACGCTTTACCATTGAGGATAAGACTGGTAAAAGTGTTACAAAAGCTATGGAAACAACGATACAAAGAAATAAATTCAAAATCAAACATCTACAGACCGATGATGGAAAAGAATATTTAATAAAGACTTTGGAGCTTTAATGAAGAAATATCAAATAAATCATTATTCTACAATTCTGAAGTTAAAGCTTCAATAATTGAAAGATTCAATAGAACATTAAAAGGAGCGATGTACAAACAATTTTCAAAACGAGGATCATACGTGAGGTATGACATATTACCACAACTTATAAAAGAGTATAACAACAAATATCATCGTACCATCGGAATGAAACCTATCCAGGTAAACAACCGCTAATGCTAAGGTTGTATTACAACGCATCAGAAATAATACAACACCTAAATTGGAAAAGTTAAAACCAAAAAGGTTTAAAGTCAACGATAAAGTTCGTATAAGCAAATACAAAGGTGTATTTAGTAAAAGATATCTACCAAATTGGACTCAATGAAGTATTACAGTTTATAAAGTGCAACCAACTATACCTGAAACCTACTTATTAAAGGATAACAAGGGTGAATTACTTCAAGGTGGATTCTACGGACATGAATTGTTGAAATCAACAGTCGGTGATGTATATCTTGTTGAGAAGGTTTTACAAAGGAAAAAGGATATGGTTAAAGTCCGGTGGTTAGGATTCGATAAAAGTGAAGACTCTTGGATTCCTTCAAAAGACCTGGTATAGTAACTTAATAGCTCATTGTGTGTTTAACCTTGACACAAGATGGAGATGTACAACAAAAAGATCGATTTAATATCAATAATATTGATGAATTGACGGTTGACAATGATAAGTTAAATCATGGTAAACATGGTGAATTACTACCAAATACAATAAGATGTTTAATAACTGGTCCTTCAAATTGTGGAAAAACAAATGTTGTTTTTAACCTTATAACTAATCCTAAAGGATTGCGCTTTTAACAATATATACATTTTTTTCAAAATCATTGCAACAACCAAAATATCAATATTGGATAAAGTACTTGCAAGTCGTACCTGAAGTGCATTTCTACAAGTTTAATGCCAGTGAAACAATTATGCAACCAAATGAAGCAAAACCATTTT
>JAQYXR010000782.1:0-30282 GCA_030545055.2 Neoaliturus tenellus
CTGGGCAATCGCTACACTTTATTTTATAGATTCCACTCTTGTTATATATGTCATTGTTTTGTTGTTCCGGTTTGTTTGATCATCTTTGTATCATTTTAAATGAATTATTTTATTCCCGGTAACTTATGTTAAAATTTGTGATTATTAATATTTTGATATACATATACAGGGTGTCCCTGAACTCTCTACCAACTTTTTCAGGTATTATTCCTGGGCCATAGACAAGTCAAAATATCATATTCAAAATTTCGAAAACTCAAAAGTTGCTCCTATAGCCGCCATTTTGTTTTTTACACAAAATAATTTTTATTTCCGTAATGGATCATTGTATTAAGTTAATATTTGGCATGCACCTTCATCAACGCAATACCCATTTTCAAGAAAAAAGTTATTTTTTTCCAATGTGTATTTTCAAAATGGCGGCCATTTTAAAATTTTTAACTAAAATATCTCAAAACCGGTAAATTTTATAAAAATTTTACTAGACACAAAAAAGTTGACAAATTTAATTATCTAACCAATGGTACCAAGTTTGTAAGGATCTGACAACAAATAACTGAGTTATTGAGATTTTTCAATTAAAATTGCCTTAATTTGCATTAATTACAATGCAAAATCAATGTTTTTATGAAGAAAAATCTCAATAACTCTGTTATTTGTTGTCATATCCTTACAAACTTGGTACCATTGGTTAGATAATTAAATTTGTCAACTTTTTTGTGTCTAGTAAAATTTTTATAAAATTTACCGGTTTTGAGATATTTTAGTTAAAAATTTTAAAATGGCCGCCATTTTGAAAATACACATTGGAAAAAAATAACTTTTTTCTTGAAAATGGGTATTGCTATGATGAAGGTGCATGCCAAATATTAACTTAATACAATGATCCATTACGGAAATAAAATTATTTTGTGTAAAAAACAAAATGGCGGATATAGGAGTAACTTTTGAGTTTCGAAATTTTGAATATGATATTTTGACTTGTCTATAGCCCAGGAATAATACCTGAAAAAGTTGGTAGAGAGTTCAGGGACACCCTGTATATCAAAATGAACGAATGGTGTTTTTGGCTTCTGGGGACATCAAAATGAAAAAGTAAAGTAGTCCCGGGCTTAGGTCTTACCATGGCTACCACCGTAATATCGTATTCCCTATAGGGAAATTCGCAAAAAATACTTAATTCTGTTGAAAATTCGTTGAGGACGCTGGTTTTAGAGATAAGTGTATTTCAATTGTGTTTCGTTAGATTTTTTTATATTTATCTTGACGTAGATATTTTTTTTCCATATTTTGTTGGCCCATAGGAAAGTTCCGCCTAGGCGTCGCCTAGTTCGGCATAATGGGTGCACTGGCCCTGCATACCATATTACCAATACGAACCTATTGATTTAAGAAATTCTATTTAGAAATGTTTCCTAAAAAACAGTTTCACACATCACCCAAGGTGGTTTGTTAGATGTTTTAAGACTCTTAAAAACAACTAACTTTGAAAAAGCTAAATGCATCAAACAAGATATGTATCAGGATTTCAGAATAAAACAAGTTAAAGCCATTGAGAATTAACAATTTATTAAATATTTAATTGCTCCATTAATCAAGTAAAGCCCTAGGCTAGGTAAAAATTGAACTAATATAGGCCAAGCACAATAATCTGTAACAAATTTTTAATAAAAATAAATAAAAAACACTCTAAATGCAACCAAAACACGTAGGGGGGAGGGGGGGTGTATATGCATTTTATTTAAAGATTTCATTTTTGGACTATGAAGAGTTGAATAAAACAACATTCACTTGTCTTTTATAAATATGGCGATGAAATGCCTACATTAAGATGGTCTACATAAAGGTTGTCACAATACCGAAAACAGTTATTGGAACCAAGCACAAATTTTATCTTCATCAGCACCCCATGTAAGGCACAAAATATTTCTTGTCTTCAACCATATATTGAAGAGTAATCTATGTCTTCATCTACATGAAGATGCCACTTTCTTTATTTCCACAGTTTTCCATACTTTGATAGATTAGAAGAACTTCACTCCACTGTTTCCATCGAACATGATTAATTCAGCTTTATTTTGTCTTTCTAATGTCTTGAGAGCTTTAACTAGTACGTCTGAATCGATGTTGGTAAATTCTAAAACAAAAATTTAAAATATCATTTCAAACATCAAACAAATATAAATTTTGGACAGGCAAAAAATTAGTTCAGTCTAAGGATTTTTTAGCTCCGTTCACTCGCCTCTTGACGAGCTTGTTTGCTTCTCTCACTCACCTGGCTGTAATCGCTGCACTATGTTATAATTTAATTAACCACATGGAAATGTAACATGTTACTTTATTTCTACAGTTATCAGCTAATTTTGGTTCAAATTAGAAGCTACTTTGATATGTCGTAAAAATAACATAAGAACTTTAAAGGGCTTTGGGGAGGACCTGGATTTTTCCCAGCCATGGGACCAAATTTGATCAATTTTTGGGGGCCGAAATCCCCATATAAAGACAAAAAATCAAATAAAACTCAATAGATCCATCACACTCACCCTTCAGCCATTTACACCTTAACATATGAACTAAAGAGTGCATCAGGTGCCTCAAGAAATGTACGTATTTAATATGTTATATGTTACCCCTTGGGATTTTGAACAATTACGCCTATAAGAAAGATTTTAGTAACTTTCTTGCCGTTTTTTGTTTTGTTTTTTTTAAGCAACAGCATTTATTAACAATATAACTGATATGTATATATTTATTTGTTCACGGCAAACAACATTTTACATAACAAAATACATCAAACAATACTAAACGATAAAATACATCATTCAAAGATTAACATAGAAAATAGAATAAATAAATGGACAGCTCAAAAATGACAACTTAACGACTAGCTTGACAATAGCAATAAAAATAAAACGACAATAAGAAAGTTAAGTTGACATTTCAAGTGTGGTTGACAAATACAATGCATTGATAAATAGATATGGATACATACATCAATACAATACGAAATACAAACAAATGGTTTGTTAAGGACAATTAATTAAAAAGGACATAATGCATGGTAATATGGAATCTACATCAGGTCCGTACAGAACATTAATCGAGACCAGCCACCCACGGCAGAACACGATTGCAGAAAGTCTGGAGAGACGGTCCAAAGAACTCCAATTTTTAAAAGTTTCCCAGACACATCAAACGGGGCACCGTGCTGTTGTAGCTGTATGAGGTGGAGAAGTGGTGTTTAGCAAAAGTTTGCAAAAACTGACAAGTTCTAGCCGGGACATGTAGATCGATCAGTTGGAGCAGTTCGGGACAGTCAATTAGCCCGTTGACGGCTTTGTAAAGAAAGACCAGGTCCAGGGCAATTCTACGAGGAGCAAGTGGTACGTCTGGGTGTTGCAAGGCTATCTCAAATGGGTTAACATCAGCAAGCATTTTTGGACTAGGTTAATGGAGTCACAATGACCTGTCTGGTGGAGGGACCAAATAACTGAGCCGTACTCCAGAATTGGATGGACTAAAGAATAGTAAATCATCTTGACTGCAGCAGGTAAGAAGAAGTTTTTAGATGTCCTAGCAATAAGTCCAAGGACCTGATTAGCAGAGGAATAAATTTGTTGATGTGGATATCAGGCTCCAAGCCAGGAGAGAGATAAATTCTCAGATCCTTGAGAGTTGAGACTCTTTTTAGAGTGGTGACATTGAGAAACTAGTTAAAGAATGACTTGTTCTTGTTTCTACCAAAAGTCATGACTTGGCACTTCTTGACATTTAGCTGTATACAGTTCTCGACGCACCAGCACTCAACTCGACAGAGATCCTCTTGAAGCTCCAACTGCTGGTTTATTGATGAAATTTCGCAGAATATTTTTACATCATCTGTGAAAAACAAAAAGTTGGATTACAGGGATTTGCTAATGTCATTAATGTAGAGACAAAAGACGAATGGCCCGAGAACGGATCCTTGTGGTATATGCCAGAAGTCACCTTTAGTGATGTAAGCGAGCAGGAGCCGGCAAACCTGACCTGAAGAGTACGTCCAATCAGATAAAATGTCTCAAACCAGCGTAGGAGAGGACTGATTATTTCCAGGGCTTTCAGATTGTCAATCAAGAAAGAATGACTAACTTTTTCAAGCGCTTTTTCAAAGTCCAAGTAAAGACAGTCAACTTGGTTGGCTCGAGCAAAAACAGAGAATACATGGTTTGTGAAGACGCTGAGATTGGTGATGGTAGATAAACCAGCAAGAAACTTGTGCTGTTCAGGACTGAGGTACCCTTTGAAGACAAGGATAAGACATCCAAAATGAGATTTTCAAAAATTTTAGCTATAGCCGATTGCACAACAATAGGACGACAGTTTCTTGCATCAGATTTGTCCCCAGCCTTGTGAATAGGGACAAGATATCCGTGTTTCAATGATTCCGGGAAAACTCCCATGGCTAGAAGTCTATTAAAAAACTACACAAAGATGAGGAGCCAGGGCTGCGCTGCAGGTCTTGAGTATTGCAAGGGTTACATTGTCGGGACCAGCATCCTTGGAAACATAAAAAGCATTGAGCTTCTTTTCCACTTCGATGGCAGATATTCGCCAGACGGACAAGTTGACTGCAGAATTATAGCTGAACTCTGGAGTGTTGATATTGGGCTGAGTATAGACATACGAAGAGTATTTCACGAATATGTCACATATTTCAATGGGCTTTTCAGCGAAGGCCGAATCATATCTCAGGATGTTAGGTGTACTGATGACCTTGCACTTGGTATTCATATGACCCCAAGGACTTGGGATTAGAGTTTATTCTACCATCAATGTTCAACAGATAACTTTCATAGGAGGTTTAGTCAACATCTTGCAATAATCTCTTGTTGATTTGAAGGCATTGTAGTCCGCATCAGACACGCTAGATTTATAACATTTGTGTACATTTTTTTTTCTCAACAACCAGACCCTTCAATTCATGTGAGAACCACCGAGGGAAAATAGAGCTTGCTTTTTACTTTCTCCCCCTATACCATAGTATATGGAGAAAGTATTGTTTTCGTCAAAATTTTCGAATTTGAGTTGTTGGTGGATTTATCCATTGTGGTGCCCCCCGAGTCCAAAAAGTGGTTTTCGGAGTGATGTCTGTCTGTGTGTGTGTGTGTGTGTGTGTGTGTGTGTCTGTGTGTCTGGATGTAAACAGAGCTAGAGAATGCCCCAATGGTCCGATTTTGGTGAAATTTGGTATGTAGGTCCAAACCCACAATAATTCCAGGCGTTTTTTTTTTCATTTTTTTGAATTTTTGATTTTTAAGGGTAGTTTACCCCCAAAAACCCTCAAAAAACGTGAAAAATCAAAATTTCTCAAAAACGGCTCTAACGATTTTGATTAAAATTTTGTGGTTTATTAGGATTAAAATGCTGATTAAAATGACACCACCCGCATCTCCGAGAAAATGCGCGTTCAAAAGTTATGGAGTAAAAAATGTTTCAAAAATCAATTTTTTGGATTTTCAAAATAGCTGTTATCTTGAAATAAATTTTACTTATCACCATTAAATCAAGCTCAAAAAACTAAATAATCCAGTATTTTAAATTATTGCTCTACGTCAACTGGTTGCGGAGGAAATTCAATTTTTCGTTTAGCGGTAAACGCAGTACGTTGTTAAAAGTCGCAGACGCGCATAGGGTCAAACTCGCACTGCTCAGCTGGTAGCTATCCGACTGAGCCATCAAGACATTAATGTTTGAAGCTTTTAACACCTTTTTTTATATTCTTGGGAGAAAGTATGTGTCAGTTAACTGATACCGTTTATTTCTTTATTGGTGAGTTGAGTACCACTCACTTCCCTAAGTCAGCGCAAAAATTGGGCAAAAGAGATTTATGCTTTACGTGAAGAAGGATCAGAATAATCAAGTGACTCAATTAAGTTCTGAATCATATCAACATTGCATTTACGTAGGTTAGGGGAGGGGACGTCAGACTCTTTAGGAGCATGATTATCAACAGTTATTGAAAATTTCAAAGCTGGAAGGTGATAAGCTTTATTAATGGGTCAGGGTCATAGCAACTTCAAGAAAATCATTAATTGACAGAATAAGATCAAGTATTACACCATGAGAGTTGGGTACTCTATTATGCTGCTTTAACTGGAGGAAATCCATCATACTAATAATGATATCAGCGGGCGATTTGACAAGAGCAGGGTAATCATCAGTCCAGTCCATGCTTGGTAGGTTGAAATATAGTTTATATTATAATTTCAAAATATTGTTTGTATTGAAATAGCGTTTATCGTATATATTTTGTTTTAGCGAATTTCCCTAAGGGAATACGCTATTACGGTAGTAGTCACGGTAAGACCTAAGCCCGGGACCATGATACTTTTTCGTTTTGAGGTCCCTAGAAGCCAAAAACACCGTTCGTTCAAATTGATATATATGTATATATATATATATATATATATATATATATATATATATATATCTATATATATATATATCTATGTGTCCGTGAACACGATAACTTTTGAACGGAACCTCCGATTTTGATGAAATTTGGTGCAGGGGTGTAAGCCAGCATCTACTAGGTTGAGTTCGCGAACCAGAATGATCGGACCATTGGAACGGGGTTTTATGGGGTTTCAAAAGGGTTAAAAATGGGTTTTTGGCATTTTTCGACCTTAATTTTTAAAATTCAACAATTTTAACTGAAACCATTTAAAAGAGCTTAAAAAAACAAACAATTTGGTATTTTGAATTTTTATCTTAGCATAACTGGTTACGGGGAAAATAAAAAAATGTGTTTTCCATGTTATTCTTATGGGAAATCAAGAAAAGCCTATATCTTGCTTATTTATTGACATAACTTAATCAAATTTGGTATGTACATTATCTAGATAAGGTTTAACTTATACTTGCTTACAAAACCCATATGGCGGCAAACCTACATACTCACCCCCATGGGGTTTATGGGGAAAATAAACAGAACACCATAACCTTATAAAATTTGGTATGTACAATCACTAGGTAGGATTTAACTTATATTTACCAACTAAACCCATATTATGGCGGCAAACCTACATATTCTCATCCCCATGGATTTTATGGGGAAATAGAAAATATACCAAAATTCCATTGGAAATTCGCTGAGTACGCAGGTCTGCTGCGACGGGGGTATTTTATTTTCCAATGACATAGCCTATTGTACTGATTGTATTGAATGACCAAATAGAGACTTATTGACTTAACTCCCCTGCCACAAGTATTCCAGTATTTGAATCACAGGAGGAATAAGCCTCTTCAGCAGTATCGCTAAGTTTGGTGTACATGATGGAGGGTGACTGGGGTGGAATGTAAGCCCCATGACTAGGAAAGGATGTCCAAATATTGAAGGGGAAACAAAGATGCATTCAACATCGTCAATAGATGTTGTAATTTCAAAGGAGGGATAGATGTTTGCTGCAACAGGAGTGCCGCCCCCCGACTCCTTAGCACTATTAGCCGGTTATCTGTCCATGCAATATACGCTGAAGTTGTTCATACCTCACTCAGAAGTGGACATTATAGGACATAGGTTTGTCTCAACGAGGATTATAACTGATTGAGGTGCTGATTGATTCTCTCAATACTTGAAGCTTAATACGAAGGCCATTTACATTTGTGAGACACAAAAGAGATATTGTAACCTCCCGTCACCAACACAAACTAGAGTTTTATAAGAAAATTATTATTTGGTTACAAAGCCCAAATGGCGGCAAACCTACAAACTCACCCCCATGGGATTTATGGGAAAATTGTAAAAAATAGCATAGCTTAATAAAATTTGGTATGTACATTTTCTAGGTTAACTTATATTGACTAACAAAATCCCATATGGTGGCAAACCTACGTACTCAACCCCATGGTTTTTATGGGAAAATAGAAAAATACCAAAATTCTGTTGGAAATTCGCTGCGTACGCAGATCTGCTGCGACTGGGGTGTTTGCTATAATGTGCAATTTAGTGATATGTGGGTCTGGGCCCATGGATTTCTTCCACTGTACTAAAACCTACGATAAAATGTAGGATGTAAATGGTGAGAAAATGAGTTTTTATAGTTGTGGGTTTGATAGGAGTAAAGAAGTTATCAGAGAAAGAAATATTTAAAAATTACCTTGATCAGGAGCGTTGGATATTTCATACAATGTGCAGACTGAATTCAACTGACCATTTTCTTGAACCCAGTTGTAAATTAAAGCACCCCATTCTGCAAGTGAATTCCAGTATATGTGCCATCTGGAAGTAAAATAATTTTGAAAATTAAACAAGAATAAATGTGGATTCTATGAAAAAAATGTGTATTTACAATGTTTATCAAGTTATTGACACCCTCCTTATCCTATACTCTGTTACTAGTAAGGTATATTTTCATTATTACTTCAGTTTTTAAGTAACTTTGAGCTAAAAATTAAAGTTTATATTATCTTGTTGCTGTCTTCGTGACTGTAGAATCTTTGATTTTACGTCTTTCGGCACGTTATTGTGCCATCCTCAGAAATTCACATCAAGACTAAAATAACACTGATGTCGATTTGTCATTTTTTTTTTAAATAAAATTTTACAAACATTTAAATTCATTTTTAAATTTAAAATAGTTTAAATTTAAAAAATTTAAAATAATTGTGTGACACTACGCAACGAGTCACGGACGTGAGGCCTCGACACACACACCGGCATGGGAGCAAGTCTAGACTTGCATGTAGTTTGCGACTGATATTAACATGACTACAAAGAATTTTTTAAGTTTACTAAGCCAATTCTCGGCCCCCAGGTACTTGCGTATCTTAGCATGATAAAAATGACTGAGCACCTGCTAGCCTAAATTTAAAATCTGCTAACAAAAGGAACAGGATAATCGGAGGCACCTTAAGCACACAGCAAATAGTATTTATTTATTTGTTTATTTGAACACCTTGTGATAAGAATCTTGGTAAATTTTAAGTAAACTACTTTAAATTACTTTAAAAAGTATAAATAACTAGTTTACATTGTTGACAATTTTGAGTCTTTGGGTACCCTCTTAGGAATGAAGTATCAACTTTGGCTAGAAAAGCTAATGAAGACATCTGAACATGAAACAGATTTTTGTTCGATAAACCCTCTTCTGCTCAGACTTGAAAATTTGGCATTGTAAAAGACAAAAGGTTTTTTTTAGAAATAGATTAAATAATTTATGAATTTTCTGTTTTAACGGTTTTAGCTTTATTTTCCAATATTTCAGATAAAAAGTGTATAAGAAATGGAAAGTTATCAAATGTACCAACCTTGTTCTTTCCTTGTTGATAGGTTCAGCATTTCCTCTTCTCTGAAGAGCCTCTAACACAGTAAGGATCCCTTCTGCTGACAATTTTCCTGAGATTAATTGTTAAAGAAAATTCTGAATAAAATTCCTCGGGTGATAAAACTTGAATATTGAAAAGGTTCATTTCAGTAATTTTTTATTATTTTTTATTTTTATTTTGAGTGTAACTACTTACGCCAGTGGCATTTTTTAACGTTTTGACGGAGAATGGTCCAAACCCCAGTCTTGTTACTATCTAACATCGACCAGTTGTTAGAAAGCATCATTAATTAACAGCCCAATGACAAATGGCAACTGGGTCCGGAATCGAAGCTTTAAAAATCTACCAACTTTTCTCAGGATCAAACCGGCAACCTTTGAATTCAAAGACGAGCTTTATAACCACTCAGCTACCCAGCCAGTTGATAGCTCAGTAATCATTGCAGATACGGATGAACATGGATACAGTAGACTCACTATTATTAACCAACAACATCAAGACCAGATTGAGACTAGATAACAAATTGGCCAGTTAAACCCGATGACCTTTAAACATACTTACTTACTTACTGCTGTGGCCACTGGTACCCTAGATGGTACTTGGCCTCCCCAACACACTGCCTCCATAGGTCTCTGCTTCTTGCATCTTCCTTCCTTCTTCCTAGCTTCCTCAGGTCTTTCTCCATTTGGTCGAACCATCTAAGTTTCGGTCTTCCAAGGGGTCTTCTACCTTCTGGGTTATTCCTCAAGATGTTCTTTGATAGGGAGTTGTCGTCTTTTCTTAGAATGTGCCCTGCCCACCTCAGCCTTCTGCTCCTTATCTCAGCGACAATATCCGGATCCTTAAATAATTCTCTAAGTTCCCAATTATGTCTCGATCTCCATTGTCCATCCTCAAAAATCGGTCCGTACACTTTCCTCAAAATCTTGTTCTCAAATACAATAGCTTTCCTTTCTGATTTCTTGCTTAAGATCCAATTTTCTGAACCATACAGGAGAACTGGTCTGATGATTGTCTTATAAATCCTGAGTTTGGTGGTGTGGGATATTATCTTTGAGCCTAATAACTTGTGACAGGCCGAAAAACTTTTTTGTGCTAGGTTTAATCTATTTTGTATTTCTAGCTCTTCATCATTATCGCTGGTGAGGATGACTCCCAAATACTTGAAATTTGTTACTTTTTCAAATTTATACTCTTGAATTTCAATGTAGTTGTTATTTTGGTATCTTGGTTGGTCATCATTTTGTTTTCTTCCACATGTCATAAACTTGGTTTTCTCTTCATTTATGTGTAGCCCCATTTTTCTTGTATGTTCAATAAGCATTTTTGTTACATCTTTCATTTCTTCTATATTAACTTATGTGTAATTAATACTATGTCATCTGCAAAAGCTAGCAAGTTTATGTTTGTTCCTATCTTAATCCCTACTTCTGTCTTTCTTATTTCCTATTATTAACCTATTATTATTTCCTATTATTCTTATTTCTTATTAACCTTTAAACATATTAAATTAAATTACAGTTTTCCAATTCCTTAATGCAATTGTTAGTTATTTGAAAAATAAAACAAATACAAATGTGTTGAGGGACCGGGGTTAATAGGATCACTCTGGAATTCAGAGGAAATGACACGGATTTGGGTATATGGAGAAGATGTAACGCGGAGGAGATAGGGTGACTGAACAGAACTTACCTTCTGTACCGTACCTTAGATATAATATAAATATTACATAGGCCTACAAAAAAAATCTAAATACGAGGTACATTCGTAAAGTAAGTTCCGTTTCTGTTATCTCCACGATAGCGCTGTGATCGCAGTTCCACGCATGCGCCGTAGTCTCTCTGTGTCAAGCAGAACAAAATTGCCCCATTTGGAGCTCACTGTCTCTTGTATGTACTTTGTAGCGCTTGTTTGTAATGACAGAGTTGATTTCAAATCCCGACTCATAGGAAATCTGATTGGTGATTAATTTTTGAATGCAAGAAATGTAACACATTTTGTTTCAGGCATTTTGTTGATTTTTTTTGCTGCGATGTGAAACAAACAATAAAGAAGTTTACTGTGAGATACTGAAGACACTGCGCCGCGCTATACGGAACAAGTGCCGAGGAATGCTGGCAAAAGGCATGGTTTTCATTCAGGACCACCACACTCTGCCAATGTCACAAAACCACTCCTTCAGGGTTTTGGCTGGGATGTGTATGAAACATCGATGTAGCAAAAAAATCTATACGCAGTAAAAAATCAATAAAAAAATGCCTAAAACAAAATGTTTTAAGTTTCTTGCATTTACAAAATGAATGACCAATCAAATTTCACAAGAAGCCGGATTTCTAATCAACTCCGTCATTACAAACAAGCGCTACAAAGTAAACAAAAGAGACAGTGTGCTCCAAATGGCGCCATTTTTTCTGCTTGACACAGAAAGACTATGGCGCATGCACCGAACTGTGATCACAGCGCTATCGCGGAAAATAACGGAAACGGAACTTACTTTCCAAACATACCTTGAATAATTGATCAAGGAAAGGATACGGCTGATTGTAGTATTATTAAACAGAGGAGATCTTTCTGCTTCTCTTACATCCAGCACATATTGTTTTTCTGAGCGGTGGTACTCAAGTACCAAACTTTTCCAAGCCTCTAGCTGCTTCTTCCTAGTTTCTTCATTCGGCTGGATACTAAAAATAATAAAAAATTAATGTGTTTTAAATTGTTGTATTAAAAATATTTTAGTTTTGGTCATATTATTTGCTAAAAGTAAAAAAATGTGTAGGCCTAGATGTGTTAAGCATAGACTAGGGAAAAAAGTTGCTTTACCAATGATTATTTTCCTGGAAGCAATGTTGAGATTGATATGGGTTATATAATTTTAAAAAAGGATAAAAAAGTTGATAGTATTTTTAGTTGTGCCTCTATGTTTTGTCGATCTGATAAAAAGAAGGGTGGCGTGGCCATATATATTAAAGTTGGCCTAAGTTACCATGTCATTAAGATTGATCAATTTTGTGTGGAAAATGACCTAGAAGTTGTATGTGTAAAAGTGTGTTTTGATAGGCCTAACCTTGAAGTTATTGTAGTCTCTCTTTATAGAATACCCAGTGGGAATCGTGACGTCTTTCTCGAGGGTTTGGACAGACTAGTAATAAAGTTACTCACCTATGGCTTACCCATAATAGTGTGTGGAGATTTTAATATTGACATTAGGCTACAGGAAAGCCTCCCTATTCATTTTCTGGATTTACTCCGTTCCTTAAATTGTCACTGTTTAAATTTAAAGCCTACAAGAGGTGAGGCATACCTGGATAATGTTTTTACTAATATATATCTTCTCAAGATCAGAAATTGAAACCATAGTTCTTACACCACCACTTTTGGACCATAACGCTCTCATAACTACACTTTCTGTGACCAATTTCTCACCTTCAGATAGGCCTAAACATGATGTTCTCAAGCTGGTGAGGGACTTTAACAAGACTAATCTAGAGAAATTTAGACTGACTTTAGGTGGTTTAAACTGGGATCAAGTTTTATCCGGAGACGGGAGTGTTTTCTCCAAGTTTTTTACAACATTTTTAGAAATCATGAGTGACTGCTTTCCACACAAGGCTATTCGGCCTAAAGGCAGAGCAAGGACCTACAAATCATCAGCTAATTGGTACACCAAAGAGTTGTCGGATAAACTAATTGAAATGAATAAACTCAACGATTTCTGGCAATGGGCTAAAAGGTACAACTTGTTTGTCAAAACTTATAAGCAAAGATATTTTGAAGCTAAGTCGAACTATAAAAAAGCCCTTGCCCAAGCTAAGCTCAACTTTATGCTAACTCAATTGCTGCTGCGCCTAACAAGTGTAAGAAGGCTTGGGAAGTAATCACCAAAACAACCTCAAGTAAACGCTCCCCTCCCGCAGACTCACTTACGGCACAGATCTTCTGTGACTACTTCGTGACTTCGGTCGCCGACATCTGTAAACAGGTCCCACCATCTACTACTGAGGCTGCTGATCTTGTTGAGAAACTTCCCGTCAACACTCCAGACTTCAAGCTGCTACCTGTGTCTTGTGAGGATGTGTGGAAAATTGTGCATAATATGAAAAGCAGTAAGTGCCGTGATATATTTTATATCACCAGTGAGCTCATTAAATCAGTGATTTTTGAAATTTTGCATCCCCTTACTCAATGAGTCCTCAATGAGTTACATTCTGTAACTCAATGTAATTGAGTTACTCAATGAGTCAATGTGTCTCAATGAGTCCTTAAATTCAGGTATTTTCCCAGCATTTTTAAAGTTATCCAAAGTGGTGCCTATATTTAAGAAAGGTGATTTTCTGTGTCCGGGGAGTTATCGACCTATCTCTGTCGTACCAATCTTCTCAAAAATCTTGGAAAAAGCTGTGATACACCAGGTAAACTATTTTTTTGAATCCAATAGTTTGTTTTCTAAATTCCAATTCGGCTTCAGGGAAGGACTGTCAACTGTGGACGCAGTGGGAAGCCTAACCTCCTTTGTATTAGATGGTTTTGAGAATCACGAAAGCACTCTTGCCACCATGTGTGATCTGTCAAAGG
Organism: Neoaliturus tenellus; assembly: GCA_030545055.2. Lineage (NCBI taxonomy): Eukaryota > Metazoa > Arthropoda > Insecta > Hemiptera > Cicadellidae > Neoaliturus > Neoaliturus tenellus. Next base: position 13,879 of record JAQYXR010000782.1, read on the forward strand.
CTTTTGACTGCGTTCCACATGACATCCTCCTAGATAAATTGAAACATTACGGCATAAATGGTGTGGAGCTAAATCTTTTTCGAACCTATTTGGCCAACCGTACACAGCAAGTGTTTTATAACAATAGTTGTTCTGCTGTGGCGGTAATGAAGAGCGGAGTACCCCAGGGATCGGTCCTTGGCCCTTTTCTCTTCCTAGTTACCATAAATGACTTGCCATCAAGTATTTCTGCTCCTAATAATTCTGTAATTTTTGCTGATGACTCCAAGTTTTTCTCTAGTAATATTAACCTTGACAGCCTTTCAATTCAAATGACAAGTTGTCTCTCCGATTGTTCTGATTGGTTTAAAAGTAATGGCTTACTGCAGGGCCGGATTTACCGCATGGGCAACATGGGCACATGCCCAGGGCGGCAAATTTCAAGGGCGGCAAAATTTTGGAGAAATTAAAATTTATATCTGTATGCACGGCGCGTTGTCATAGTCATGGTCGCAGGCCACATAGCTGTATTGTGGTGAAACGTCAAAGGGCAGACTCACTGCAGTCTGCCTGCGCGGAAGCCGCGGATGCGTGGACGAGCGTCTATTGCGCGCGGCAGACGATGTGCTAGTGGTGGGGGAGCCGTATTCGTATTCCTCGCCGTCATCAGCCCGGAGGGACCCGGACGGGAGACATTCGGAGCAGTTTAATGACGTCGCTTCACTGTGTGACGGCTGTGATGCTGACGTCATAACATTAAAGTTTCTATATTTTGCCGCTACTCGGATAGTCTCGCTTGCCCTCTTTCTTTCTTTGTTTTTGAGTATTGAGGAATCGTTGTTAGTGTAGTAAGATCTGGATAAAGATGAATAAATAAGTAAAACCTAAGCCTAAAAATCTTAAAAGCATTTTATTTACTAATAAATATACCGGTATTCATGTGTAAGATTAGAAATAGATATAGTATCCTTATAGTAGTACATCATCCTTCACAATTTTTGGATTGGCACTCTTTAAATGTAGTGTTAAGTTAAATTGGGTGTGTGATAGATTGGTGTAGGATTCTGCAATCCAAACCTTGCACCTAAGTTTTGGTTCCAAAAAAAACTTTACCAAATTTAAACTTTACTACCGGTAATTACTGTAAATACATCTTACCGAATCCGACTAGGATTCGTTTATGGGGAATTAAGGAATAGGCTGACTGTTAAGACAGTTAAACTTAGTTGCATAAAATTACGTTTCATACTAACCAAAAATATAGCCTAGCTAGGCCTAAAACGTTGAACGCTTTGAATCTTTTCTATTCAAACTAAAGCAGGCCCAAGTTTATGTAAGTTAGGCCTGATAAAAACAAAAATACCTATAACAAAAATAAACATTTTTATTTTGTAAAAGAGTTTTCAAATCCTCCTTAAAAAGAGGACCATGATAGAATTTATCCATTTCCATTCATCATCATCCAATCCTATAGAGGTTAGGCCTAGTGTAAACAATATTATTCAGTTGTTGCAGACGACAACTTTGAAATCAAGCGTATTGAGCGCTAGACTGTTCGTAGCGATAACCAAGGAACTAATTCAATGACGTCATAGTTTGCTTCGAATGTCTCCCGTATGCCCCACCGGTCATCAGCCACGGCCATCTCTAGTACATAGTAGAGTACTAGAGATGGCCGTGCATCAGCCCATCAGCCCATCCCGCCAAGTCGCCATTTCGCTTCCGCTTGGGCGGTCAGTGTACAAACGTCATTCGTCAGTGTTGTGTGGCGTTGTTGATGTCTCATTAGAACTGACAGCCTATACGAGTACGCTTGCGGCTTGCTTGTTATGCAGTAGTGCGTGTGCGGCTGTGTGTTGTTGATTTGCTCTTAACTCTTTAATGCTGTGTTTCGTGTGAGATTTCATTTGAATTTGATATAAGCAATAATTTTCGTTATATTTTTAAAACATAGGCCTAATGGATGAGCAAAAAAGACTTAGTGGCGTGTAATACCGGAAATTAGCTGAAGTGAAGAAGAAGAAGGAAAATGAGGTGCTTGTCCAAACTTTAAAGTTAGATTCCTTCTTTAAAAAAAGCAATGTCGCCTCAATGTGGCTCCTTGGAGGGTACAAAGGGAGCCGGTGGGGGGGGGGGGGGGGTTAAGGGGCGGCAGAGTATTATATGCCCATGGGCGAAGAAAACGTAAATCCGGCCCTGGCTTATTGTTAAATAATGGTAAGACTCAGTCTATTCTGTTCACTCTTGGTAATCATGAACCTAGCATAATCCCTTCCCAATTGAACGATACAGTTAAACTGCTTGGCATTCATCTACATCCTAAGCTTAACTGGAGTGTCCACATTCAGAATGTTTGTAGTAGGCTTTCAAGAGTTATATATCTTTTACGTAGTTTAAAAAAATTAGTTCCTAGATCTTACTGCGAATCTTAACATACATGATTAGCCTACCTCATAGATATACAAGCTAGGTACAGTTAAGATGTTGAGTTGTTTGAAGGCTTCGGCACAGTGATCTCTAGCTCTTAATCTAGACATGTATCTTACAGCTCTTTTTTGCAGTTTAAAAACTATATCCAAATTCTGTTTTTATGATTTACCTCACAGAATGATGGAGTAGCTGATGTGCGATTCAATTAAACTAAAGTAGGCCTATACTAATTTTGACAAAGATGGATTGGCGAGATTGACAATGTTTCTTAGGACAAACAGGCCTGCTGATAGCTTCTAACTGAGATTCTTCACATGTTCATTCCAATTAAGACCATCGTCCAAAATCACCCCGAGGAATTTTGAAGAACTCAACCCTGTCAGCTGGGTATCTCCAACCGACAGGTGAGGATGAAAAGTTGAAAGGTTTCTTCTCTGATTAGTTTGTATGAAGAGGTAATTGGTTTTGTCCGGGTTGAGAGAGAGTTTGTTGTCAGAGAAGTACTAGGAGCAAGGGTGTTGATTTTAATGAGAGAGTCTATTTCCAGATCCTGGGGATCCAGGTTCCTGGTGAGAAGAGTGGTATCATCTGCGTACACAATCAAATCATCAGAAGGGATGAAGTTTTGGATGTCATTGATGTACATGAGGAAGAGGAGGGGGCCCAGGATTGATCCTTGCGGCACCCCATACCTCACCTCATGCACATCAGACAGAACTGAGAACTTAGTTCCAGATTTTTGGAAAAATTCAATCTCTTTGGTTTGGGTCCTGCCCCGCATGTATGACTATAGCCACTGAAATGCCACTCCACGCATATCGAGACAGGCAATTTTTTCGGACAGGATGGTGGGGTCAACACAATTGAATGGTTTAGATAAGTCGGCAAAGCATCCAACGAGACTGCCCCCCCCCCCATCCAAGGTGTCCAAGCTGTCTGTGACAAATTGGATGAGAGCTGATGTGAATTCCCTGAAATGTGGACTCGCGCACTACATCACGTCATCATTGGATTATAGTTAGAAGAATAATTATTACTCCAGTAGTTATCAATCAAGTTCTATTTATGTGAAATCATAATACTGTACCTGTTGTTATAGTTATTAATCCTATTGACCCAGTAATTGGTCATGGTCTATTTTCTACTAAGTGAAATGGGTGGTTTTTCATATTAAATTTCTCTAGAATATAATGTTGTGAGTGTTATAAATACCAGGAGGGGGGGACCCAATTTTGTACCCACATTTATTCTGATTCTTTGGACACCCAGAAGTATATAGGCTATTTTTATTCCACCAGGATTTGGACTAATCTCTCACATTATTAGTCAAGAAAGAGGAAAAACAGAATCATTTGGGTATATTGGGATAGTATACGCAATAATATCAATTGGTGTACTAGGATTTGTAGTGTGAGCTCATCATATATGATGTTGATACCCGAGCATACTTCACATCAGCAACAATAATTATTGCGAGGAAATGATTATTTTCTACAAATCACAAAGACATTGGAATATTATACTTTCTATTCGGGATCTGATCAGGAATGGTAGGAATAATACTAAGAATAATTATTCGTATTGAACTAGCTCAACCAGGATCATTTATCAATAATGATCAAGCATACAATGTAATTGTCACATCCCACGCATTTATTACTTATAATTTTCTTTATAGTTATACCGATTATAATTGGAGGTTTCGGTAACTGACTTTTACCATTAATAATCGGAGCACCTGACATGGCATTCCCTCGTTGAGAGATTTTTTCTGAAACCGAATTATCTTTGGAAGAAAAGAGAATTTGTTTCGAGGAATGAAAACAGCTGGACGTATACCACTCTTTCGAGAACCTTTGAAACTGCGGGCAAGAGTGAGATTGGACGATAGTTGGACCTTTCCTGATCATTCTTTTTTTAAATGGGTTTGATTTTTGAGATTTTGAAAACATCAGGAAAGATCCCAGGGAGCAATTAATGATGTGGGTGAGGGGTTCTGCCAGTTCCTCCCCGCAGTGCTTGATGGTTCTCATAGAGATACCGTCAACACCGCAGGATGGACTGTTTTTCATCTGTTTGATGATTTTGATTGTTTCAGCTTTGTTGATGGTTTTGAAATGAGAGAAAACTTGTTCGGTTTGCGATTGAAAACCAGATGAGTATTGTTTGGTTCCCAACTCAGAATGAATTGAGGGTTGCAACATTTGTGAAAAATGAGTTGAAAGCATCACCCACCTCTTTAGGGTCTGTCAAACAGGTATCTTCGAGATCAAGTTTGATGTTTTTTGGCGGCTTTTTAATTGCTCCTCTGGATTCGTTGATAATTTTCCATGCTTCAGCAGACCTGTTCTCCAACAGAGTCAGTCTCCATGGTTAGATTTTGCATTTTTTATTTTGTCCCTGTACTGTTTATTAATTAATTAGGCTGTTTATTCAGTTTATTAATTAGGCCTAGTATATTCTGTTTTCGATTTAGACTACCATCCGAACTACCCACGGCCAAAATTAGGTCAGATAATCGGGTCTGTATTTACTTACGTAAAGAATGGTGGAAAACTGTACTGCCAGGGCCATTCCAAATTGCCCATTTTGCTAACATGTACATAATATATAATCCAACCACCTGATGAAAATATTATCACTGTATGAAAATAAGATTAAAGTATACAACTTTGTGTCGGTGTTTATAACGGCAATGGATTAAAATGAATTGAATCTTGACTCTTGACTTGAATTTTAACCTCAATTTCTTTACTTCTTAAACAGCGTTGCCAACGTTTTGAAATTATTTTACCCGGAATCCACAGGCGGATTCCCCGGAATTCCCCGGAATCAAAATTGCATTCCCCGGAATTCCGTTGCGGGACAAAATGTTTTTTGCAACGAGGTTAAATAGATATAGAGTTTAATTTTATTTATTTATTTCAAATCAGACGGATACACCATTTATACATTATCAGAACATGCTTGTATACAAATTTTCAGTTCACAGTTCATAGCAAAAAATTCATCAGCTACGAAAAAAATTCATGCATCTTCATGCTCACAATTTAATGTTGATTATGCATAAAGCAACAGATTCCATATCTAAACTACTGGCACTTACAATATACATGCATACAAACAATGACTATACAAGAAACAAAATAGGAATACTCTAACTGAACATACCTTGTAAGTTTTTAAACTCAAATATCTTAAAACCAGTACCGTAAATTTGATAAAAATTTGCAAGACGCCAAAAAGTTTACAAATTTAATTTTCTCACGCATAATAAAAAGTATATAAAGATCTGATAACAAATAATGGAGTTATTGTGATTTTTCAGCAGAGAAAAGTTGATTTTGCATTATAATTAATGCAAATGAAGGTTATTTCAATAGATAAATCACAATAACTCCTTTGTTTGTTGTCAGATCCTTAGAAAATTTTTATCATTAGTTGGTTAATTGGTCAACTTTTATGTGTCTTGTAAAATTTTAATAAAATTACTGGTTTTAAGATATTCGAGGTTAAAATAAACTATCTTTTTGAACTACGAAACAACTGTTGTCCATTTGTCTTTAACTAGGACACGTAAGTTACTCAACCATTACAAAGACCTGGATATGATATCCATCATTTTCACATTAGGTCCTGTCTCCTGTACTTATCCTATACTATAATACGAGGAATGTCTGAAGGGATGTGTGTTCCACGATCTCGAAATCTAGCTGTCAGATTTTGCTTAAACTTTGCAATTAAAAGTGTATTGGCCCAAAAATAAGTTTAGAAAAGGCCTCCATCCCAGGAAAAATCGAATTTTGTCAGAATTTAAGTTTAAAAATCGTAATTTTTAACCATGATGTAAAGGACTACTCATAGGTGTGATACTGCGCAGGTTTGATGACGTCAGTATCGAGAGTTATCAGCTGTTATTAAATTATGTTTATAAACAATCAAAAATCAAAACATTTTCAAATGTTTACTAGCCGTTCTTGGTGATGTGTTTTTCTGTGTGTTTGTAGAAAAATGTTTAAGTTTTTTTACGTTTAATTGAGTTTTAGGACTTAGACATACAATAAAGAAATGTTTGCCAATTTTCTCACCTCAAGCAAACTTACCAACTGTCTTATTTATCAACTTCAAAACTGAACCAGGACGTCTTAGAAAACTTCTTTTTCCTACATCAGAGCTATGTGATGCAGTTACGATCACCCAGACGCACTGCAGTTTCGCTACAGAATACTCATCTAACACTTTCAACTTAAAATATAATGTTGAGCCTGATGAAGAAACGTGTTTTAGTGCTGTAGAGTAGGAAGTGACCATCAGTCTGAAATAGATACTGAAAAGGAGTGTCAAACAGCGAATATTCTCAACTGTGCGGTGAGTCATAATTGTGAGGACGACTCCACAGAAAGTGATGATTTAGACCAATTCGAAGAGGATAGAAACATACAATTATTTTCAGAGAGTATGTTTTCAGAAGATGGCCTTAATTATGTTACCGGCTACGTGGCTTTTAAGCTTAAAAAACAGTTTCACAACTTAGGAAGATTCTCTTTATGAGCACTTAAAAGCAGCTGATTCACGTGGAGAAGAAATCTCTTGGATAGAGACTGTGTCAAAGGTGGGGTTTGTGTGTACCGGACAGTAACTTTTTTAAAGCTGCATTAATTGTGGAGGACGTTTTTAATAGAGTTCACGGAATAAATAATGTTTGTAGGGAAAACAGATTGTTAAAAAAGTTGTTTTACTTTCTAAAATAATAAAAACAGACTTTGGAGTGCCGGACAAGGTTGTTATTAGACTAATTCGAATTAGGACTTATCTCAGAGTAAGACACCTAAACAAATCTCATGAAAACCATAAAATGAAGAAAAAAAAAATGAAGTTGAACAAGTAAACAATGTTTAACCATTCAGCCTATGTTTTTCAAATAGTTAGATGATTTTTTTGAGTTTTGTAATAAAAAGTTGGTATATATGCTCGTTTTAAAAATTATTTTTAATTAGTTAAGTTTGTTTTGCTAGCCAACATAACACAAAAGATAGACAAAAAATAACTTTAAGTTATTTTAATTTTATGAAACCCAAATATCCGGTGGTAAGGACAAAAAATGATAACACATTTCTCTCTGTAGACCCGAGAACCACTAATACTTTGCATGGGGTAAAACATACGTTTTTTATAGTTAGCTTATATAACCTATATTCTAAAAAATCAACGTGTTGAATGACAAACGTATTATGAAATAGCATTGAAAAAATACTCTATTAGGCCCTACCAATTTAACACTGAAAAGATTAGTAACTATTGACAAAGATCTGAATTAACCTAAGAGGCATAAGAGTTTCTCTCTCTTCTCAGTTTGCAAGGTATGTAAAAATATTCCGTACTGTGTTTGCAACGTTAAATTTTACGACGAGGCAGAATGATTATATAGAATAATGTAGAATATTTTTAAAAGCATCTGCCGCATTTTAAAGCCACTTAAAACACGCTTTTAGGCATACCTACTCAATAGTGAATGACGAAGAACTTTCCTAAATGATGTCCTAAATTATTTTGTTTTTGCTCACAATATCATTTTAGTTTCCAAGTTATTTGTGGCTGTAAATATTTATGTAGGAATTTTATTCTATGCTTAAAGACCTGCGATAGTTTTATAGTTTATAAAAAATATTTTTCTTAAAGTAAAATATACCATCCTTAAATTTAAACTATCTGAAATTTAATAAGACAAAACAATTTATCAAAAGAACAAAAATACAGTTTAAAACAAAATGACACCGATTACTTTAATAAACTTATATGAAAGCAATTGTAAATTATTTAATCTTTTTGAAAGAAAAAGGTAAGTTTATCATACGGCATATATTAGTAGCATAACGTTGCGTATACGGCCCTTACAAGGTGTCTAACCTATTAGTCAAAGAAAACAAACACTTGAGTAAAAGCTGATCACATGTTTCAAACCAAAACAAATGACGTCAACTTCGAGGGATGCGCAGAACGAACCAATTTTCGTCTACGTAGGAACACACCTATGTGTAGTCCTTTCATCATGATTTTTAACATTGGTCTTATGGGTTGCTATTTTGGTAACGAAATAACAACGAAAGGTATACAAAAATAAAGGAACATCAATATTAAGCAGACTTTTTGAAACAGCTGTTAACTGTGAAGAGGTATAGTTGGTTGTTGGGGGAAATTTAATAGCTCTAATGACACTATATCAAAACTGAATTAAAACCAACGAGCAAGGCTCGGTTAACCTGGTACTGTCCATTAAAAAGGAGGTATATGGGACCTCAAATGGATGCCAAGTTCTTTTCATCTCATCCTCATCCAAGACAGAGTAGTCCTGCTCTATGTATTCTGGCAGTCAACGAGTCAACTGATGAAATATTCAGCTCGTTCACACGTTCATACACCGCAAAACTTTTTTGACCTATCTCGTGACTAATCCCACAAATAACGTGTCTTGAATTTGTGATAAGCGAAAAAAGTTGTGGTTTTGATTGCTATGGATGAACGTGAACGAGCTCATTGTGTTGCGAGGAATGAAAGCATGAAAACAAACAAATCATTACCAACCTTTAACCAGACAATATCCCCGAGTTTGGCTCCTGGGATAATTTTCATCTAGTTTGTTGCATCAACGTGACAAATTGAATTGCTCAAATTGATACTGTAAGTAATAACCTCGCTTACCTAAGTAAGTGTAAAATCACCCTTCATTCTCTGATATAAGAGTATTGTGAATGCAATTTTTGTGATGAATAACATCAAGCGGCGTAATCCCCGGAATTTTAACGTAAATTTGACTCATTCCCCGGAAATTCCCCGGAATTACTCCATTCCCCGGAATTTCGCCGGAGAACCTCTCCATTCCCCGGATTCCGGGGAATTCCCCGGAAATCGGCAACGCTGTTCTTAAAATCCTCCTTTTTTAGAAAGACTTTTTTCTAGTTTGCCAAATTTGGCCAGTTTTGTGTTAAACCATGAAACTGTGAGGTTCAATTTGTTTAGTAAAATTTTCTTTGGTTGTTAAGGAAGACCTGGAGAGTTGGATCATTGACTATTGATTCTATAGTATCCAAAGTCAATGGTAATGGCAAATAACATTGTAAAAAAAAATGGCTTAGTAATTTTTGTACTTCACAAAATTAATAGGTTATTCCTACCTTTTGTTATTATATAACTTTCAAAATCGTATTTCCCAGTATTGAAATGTTTTTTTAGTTTTTTTTAAGTTTGATTTATAGTTGATTAATTTGTTTAGTATTTAATTTACGATTTAAACCAGTTTTTACCCAGTTTAAAGGCTTATTATGATCGTTTGATAGTTTAACCTGACATACGATAATTTGGGGCTGCATGTACGATAGTTAGTTGGCCCATTGGCCGGCCCGGCCCTGGCATATCTGGACTGGATCTAGATGGGTCGGGTTGTCGGGTTCGTGACAGGAACCAGGGATGAGACTTCATGACGTCACTTGCCACGTTTCCGCACGTTCCTAGAGTCAATTTTACCGGTGTTTTAAGTCCACCGTTTCGCTTCGTTCAATAAATGTCAAATAGTGTGTTTTGACGTTTTTAGTTTACTCCTCTTCTGCAAATGCTATGACTGAAATTAATTGTTAGCTGCAATTGGTTAATACCTCGATTTACGGTAAGTTAATACTTTTTTATACCAATTTCACAAGGTTTATGCATTACTATTATACTTTTGATAGGTTTTTAGCGAATTTCCCATAGGGAATAAGCTATTACCGTAGGTCTCATGGAAAGACCTAAGCCCGGGACCATGTTACTTTTTTGTTTTGAGGTGCCCAGAGACCAAAAATAATAGTCATTAAAAATTTTATATATATATATATATGTATATATATATATGTATATATATATGTATATATATATGTATATATATATGTATATATATGTATATATATATATGTATATATATATATGTATATATATATATATGTATATATATATGTATGTGTCCCTAGACACGATAACTCTCGTAAAAATGGTCCGATCGACACCAAATTTGGTAGAGATGTGTAATCCTACGTTTATTCGGATGAGTTCGAAAACCAGACATATCGACCTACCGGAAGGGGTAGTTTTGGGGGGTTTTGTACCCCAAAAATGGGTTTTTTGCATTTTTTATATGTAAAATTAAAAAAATTTTAATTTTTATTTTGACCATTGGATTTAGGTCAAAAAAACACACAATATTTAGTATTTTGAAGCTTTGCTCTATCTCCATTGGTTACCGAGATATTACAAAGTCTAAAGACAGTGCATTGTCTTTTGGGGCTCCAATGTTAATCTTATGGAGAATAAGGATGTGTTAATATTTCACTTATTAACCTATATTTTTGGATGAAACTTAGTATTTAGCTTCATTTGGTTGAGATTCATCCATTTAAGGTAAAAATCTTGGTTTTTAGCGAATTTCCCATAGGGAATAAGCTATTACCGTAGGTCTCATGGTAAGACCTAAGCCCGGGACCATGTTACTTTTTCGTTTTGAGGTGCCCAGAGACCAAAAATAATAGTCATTAAAATTTTTATATATATATATATGTATATATATATATATATATGTATATATATATGTATGTGTCCCTAGACACGATAACTCTCGTAAAAATGGTCCGATCGACACCAAATTTGGTAGAGATGTGTAATCCTACGTTTATTCGGATGAGTTCGAAAACCAGACCTATCGACCTACCGGAAGGGGTAGTTTTGGGGGGTTTTGTACCCCAAAAATGGGTTTTTTGCATTTTTCATATGTAAATTTTAAAAATTTTAAATTTTTATTTTGACCATTGGATTTAGCTCAAAAAAACACACAATTTAGTATTTTGAAGCTTTGCTCTATCTCCATTGGTTACCGAGATATTACAAAGTCTAAAGACAGTACATTGTCTTTTGGGGCTCCAATGTTAATCTTATGGAGAATAATGATGTGTTAATATTTCACTTATTAACCAATATTTTTGGATGAAACTTAGTATTTAGCTTCATTTGGTTGAGATTCATCCATTTAAGGTAAAAAATCTTGGTTTTTTTGTACTTATCATGGCAGCAAACCTGCATACTCTTTTCCCATGTTAATCATATGGAGAATAGGCAAACTCTTTTATTTATGGACAGATATTGATGAAAATTACTATATGGCTTTATATGGTCGAAATAAATTTTCTATGCTAAAAACCTACTTTTAGTGTCCCCCATGGCAGCATACCTGCATACTCTTTCCCTATATTTATCTTAAGGAGAATAGACATTTATTTCCCTATTTATGAGCACATGATGAAATTTTGTTTACAAGTTAAGCTGGTCAAAATTAATATTACTAATTTGGAAATTCGCTGAGTACGCAGGTCTGCTGCGACGGGGGGTATTTTTTACTTATCATGGCAGCAAACCTGCATACTCTGTTCCCATGTTAATCATATGGAGAATAGGCAAACTCTTTTATTTATGGACAGATATTGATGAAACTTAGTATATGGCTTTGTATGGTTGAAAAAAATTGTTTTTATGCTAAAAACCTACTTTTGGTGTTCCCCATGGCAGCATACCTGCATACTCTTTTCTATTTTATCATAAGGAGACTAGACATTTATTTCCCTATTTATGAGCATGTGATGACATTTGGTTTACAGGTTTATCTGGTCAAAATTAATATTACTGATTAGGAAATTCGCTGAGTACGCAGGTCTGCTGCGACGGGGTGTATTATGGTTTAATATAAAAAGCATTATGTAACTTAGATCTAACTTAAGAAATTTACGTTCCCTATAATGTAGTTCGTGAGGAACTTGAATGGCTTTTTACTATAGTATTTATTAATACCGTACTTAGAGAATTCTAAAATGCAACATATTATTACCACCAGTCCATATTATTACCACCACCTTGCCTAGGTTGACATCTAGACCTCATTAATACCTGCACGCAGGAGTACCTTAGGAGCACTTTAAATTAATAAATAATTTAACGTTGAATTTTACTCTCTGTTACTCGGTAAAAAAATTTATATTGCTCCATTAAATTTCTCTCTGTTTTACGGTTGTAAAGATTTTTTATGAATTTTTTTCTGTACAGTAATTTTAATGTTAAATTTTTATTGTTTGTTAACTTGGTAAAAAAATTGTTTACAAAGCTGGATATGATTCTTAGTAGCTAACTGAGTGTAGTCTAATCTTGACCGCAGCCTCTCTGCTATTATAACTGTACCTGACAATTGCTAATGCATATTTGTATTAGGATGTCAATTGCAAATAAATGACTGATTTCTGACCTATATCTACCTTATACTTATTCCACCCCTCAATACCTCTCAATCTTGATGTCAGGCCTAGGATTACTTATCTCAATTTAAGTTACACTTCCTCAATTGCTTGCATTCATAGTTGACTTGCTAACTCAAAATTACGGGGAATACAATTAATTTTTCATTTAGTTACAGTTTGATTTAGGTATATAGTTTGCCTTATTAATAAACGGAGGTACGGTACAGTAGGTGTAGGTAACTTAGTTTGGCAAGTTAGTTCTTGAGTTTAGCTACAACCATCGGATATTGGAATTTATTTCTTTAATGTTGGGAATTTCATGCTATTACAAAAAGTTTTTTGATTGGGCTAATTCGACTCATGATTTGGAGTTTTCAAGTTAGTAAGGGGACTAGATCCTTCTTGGTTGATCTTGGCCTTAAAAATTAAAAACCTCTAGGTCCTAGTTTATTTTCTTATCGAGTATCTGTATCTGTTACAGAAATGATTAGGTCTTCGCTAAGACCTGGATCGACCGGAAGAAGAATGACTCCCCAATCAACCGATTGTGGCGAAGACACCGGATGTAGGATGTAAGATATAGGCGTAAATCAATTTAGCCTTAGAACTAACTTAAGTTAGGGCAATGAGGTCCTCACCTGACCTTGGCCTAACATGGTAGACATATAGGTTACCGGTACTGTACCAATTTAAAAAGTTTAACTGAAGCCTAGGTAGAATCTGTAATTAACATTCTTAAGATTTGGTTGTAATAGCCTAAACCAAATTTCAGTTAGGTCTACATGAAATAGGTAACTTCAGGACCATTGCCTTAAATTCTATAATTGATTGCATCTTATTAATAAACAACATAACTTTTGGTTGCCTGACTCTTATGTTTTAAGGGGGTGGGTGTTGCTATTTTTTTCTGGGGGTTTTAAGGTTTTGCAAAATTTAGGCTATTTGAAGCTATAGACATATTACAAAAATTGTTACAATTTCACTAATTCGATACCAACAAGGGGTAATGCTTGCTTGGATAATATTTTTATAAATTTTGATTCATTAGTTTGCTCCTCCAATGTAAGTACTTTTCCATATTCCGACCATAATTTTGTGTACATAGAAATTAGTGATGTTGACTGTGAAGCCAGCATTCCAAATGTAAATAAAATAGTAATTACTAGGCCAGTAGAGGAACAGAAATTGTTCAATTTTAAGTCTGCACTCATGAATGTTAACTGGGACATTTTATATGACAAATGTAAGCACCTCTCAGCAAGTGAAACATTTGAGAGGTTTTCTCATATTGTCTTAATGAATTTTAATATGTATATACCCAAGAAAAAATGCACTGTTACTTGTAAGCCTAATAGGGGTAAGAATAATGTTTCAAGTAAAAGATCAAAAAACAAATGGTATACACCTGAATTAGCCAACATGAAAAAGAAAGTAATGTTTTATTCTGATTTATACAAATACTATGGAACTGAATCAAACAGGTCGCTGTACATTAAGGCTAGAAAAGATTATCAACTTGCTATTAATAAAGCTAAACAATCACACAACATAAATCAAATTGAAAACTCTAAACATATGTGTAAAAGTGCTTGGAAAGTCATAAATTCAGTTGCAAAAAGCACCCCTAAAACTGCTGTAGGAGTGTCTCCTAATGAATTCAACAATTTCTGTGTGCGGTCAGTAGAGGAAATATCAAGAAATATTTGCAAACCACAAGAATCTGCTTCATATTTCTTAAGTAAAAGTAGTTTAGCAAACAGACCTGACAAGCCTAAGTTTTATTTTGATGAAGTATCGTCCAATATGATCTTAGGTATAGTGAAAAAGTTTAAGCACTCAGATAGCACTGATATTTACGATCTTTCTTGCAATCTATTAAAAACCGTAATTTACAGTATAATTGAACCATTGACCTTTTGTATTAACAAGTGCCTTAGAGAAAGTGTGTTTCCAAGTAACCTCAAGCTTTCCAGGGTAGTGCCTATTTTTAAAAAAGGTGATAGAGTTTCCCCCTCTAGCTATAGGCCAATCTCAATAACTCCTGTTTTTTCCAAAGTCCTAGAAACTGTTATGTACAATCAGATATCTCTTTATTTAGAAAATAATAGTCTAATTTGTAGTCAGCAATATGGTTTCAGAAAACACCGATCCACAACTGATGCAATAGAATCCCTTGTTAGGAATGTAAATAAAGTTTTTGAGGCAGGGGGCTTTGCTCAAGCGACTTTCTGTGACCTGAGCAAAGCATTCGATATTGTTGATCATTCAAAACTACTTCAAAAGTTAATTTTTTATGGTTTTAGTGACACAAGTGTTGAGCTAATGAATTCATTTCTAAGAGATAGACAACAGATAGTATGTGTAGGTAGGGAAACATCCGATGTAGCCGATATTAGTATGGGAGTTCCGCAGGGCTCTGTACTAGGTCCTCTGTTATTTAGCTTAATGATAAATGATCTGCCTTCAACTCTGAATAGTCATACAATACTTTACGCAGACGATACAACTTTTCTCAATGAAAGCACTGATTTGCACAATCTCAGACAATTGACTCAAGACACCCTCTCAGAAGCATCTAAATGGTTTAGGGCTAATGGTTTTCTACTAAATGAAAGTAAGACTCAAGAAATCTATTTTAGTCTAAGAAATCTGCCTGAAAATGGGAACTTAGATAGTGTTAAGTTTTTAGGAATTCATATTGATAAAAAATTAACTTGGTCGTCACACATCACTTATGTCTCAGCCAAGCTTTCAAGAGTTATATTTTTAATTAGAAGTCTGAAAAATCATATACCCTGTAACTATGTCAGATCTGCTTACTTTGCATTCTTCCAAAGTATAATTTCATATGGGATTTTGCTTTGGGGCAACAGCAGTCATGTTAGTAATATATTAGTTCTTCAAAAAAAGGTTGTTAGAATTATAACAGACGCTCACAAATTTGACCACTGTAAACCACTCTTCATAAAATTACAGTGCTTAACCATTATAAATCTTTATATTTTTAACGTACTTATGTTCACCAAAAACAACCTCCTAGATCATCAACTTAGACAAGATGTACACAAGTACAACACTAGGAATAATAACTCCATTGACATACCTTACAACAGACTGACAAAATCTCACAAAAGCTATGAAATTCTTGGTTTGAAAATGTTCAACAAATTGCCTTCACACATTTCAGAATTACCAGTGAAAATTTTTAAAACAAAGCTGCACAACCTTCTGTTAGACAATCCTTTTTATTCTATAAAGGAATACTTTGAATGTGAGTTTTAATCTAATGTGAAAGTACCCCTGACCTGACTTTATAGTCTATATATTTGGCTATTTATCTATGATGAAAGAATGTTTAAAATATTTTATATGTAACCCTTTTATGTTTGTTGTATATAGTGTGTAGCCTAGACTTTTGTCCTCATGTGAATATGTTTTGATATGACATCACATCATGAATACAAGTTACATCATGTATATATAGATTATAATCCCACTTTTATGTTATATACCTAATTATTTTTGTAGAATTCTGTCCCTATGTAACCTTGTTTTATACAATAAGTAATATCATGTATAAATAGATTACATTGTAAGATTTAATTTAGGTTAAGACTTGACTTTGTCTATTGCTGTAAAGCTTAACGACAATAAAATTCTTATTTATTTATTTATTTATTTGTTGTAAATT
>JAQYXR010000782.1:30305-56967 GCA_030545055.2 Neoaliturus tenellus
AAATATACGGCCTAAGGGTTGTACCATTGAATATACATTTAGGTATCCTTAGTCAATGGTTGTACTGTGTCCTCCAGCTGAAGCCAGGCTGCCTCGTAACAGCTGACAGCATTCAGAAAAAAATTCATAACTCAGTGAAAACACAAGATATTGAAATGAAACAAACACTGCTGCAAAGAGGATTAAATAACGGATCATTTTAAGCGTTTTACCGAAAAACGACCTCAGTCACCTTAGGTCGTTTTTCCACCATGCTCCTCAATTTAGTATTTTGAATTTTTAAACAAGCTCATTGGAGAAAAATGCGTTTCCCATTATGTGTTATTCTTAAGAGAAATCAACAAAAGCCTCTACATTGCTTATATATATCGACATAGGCCTGGATTGATAAAATTTGGTATGTAGATTTACTATGTAGAGTTTAAATTATAATGCTTACCAAACCCATATGGCAGAAAAACCTACGTACTCACTACTATATGGTGTTTAAAAGGGGATATTAAAAAATACCAGAGATTGATAAAATTGTTCTATGTATGTACATTCCCTGAGTAGGGATTAACTTATATTTGCTTACTAAACCCATATATGGGGGCAAAACTTCACACTTCCACCGATGGTATTTATGAGGAAATATTAAATTACAAAAATTCTCCTGAGAAATGGAAATTCGATTAGTATATGCAGGTCTGCTGCAAAGGGGGTAATGTATTCTATTAATGGTACAATTAATTAAAACCATCCTCGGTCTTGATCTAAATGTGAAACAATATATTAATTAAAAAAAACCGCATGAAATATTTTAAGAGCTTTTTTTAAATTTCCCCGGCATAAAAAAAACCAAGAGCAACAAATTAAGTGTGAAATAATGCTATCTTTACTCAGCGTTTAAAATCGAGTAAAATGTCAAATGTCAAAATCAAAGATCTTAGGTTCTTAGGTTATGTTGTGGTTTTTGGTTGACTTATATTTGATCGGTTAATAACAACATGACATGAAACGCTGGTTAAAACGCCAATTTGTTAATATTACTGATTATTTTTTTTAGAACAGAATGCATAAGCAACAAGAAATAAACTCAAGAAAAGAATATGTTCACAACTTGAATGAGTTTTTGGTTTCTGCCAACAATTTTGTACAAGACATTTTTCAGAATCTAAATTGGACAGAAAGTGCTACAGTAAAGGTAAGGGAATTGGAAGGATGGTTTACTAGGTTACAGCATGCAGTAAGGCTAAGTATTTAACTTAGGCCTATTGCTGGCTGCACTTCCGCAGACCGGTGGAACTATCGAATGAAAATTATCGAACGAGTCGATCCATTTATTGGTCGTATTTAAACAGTAAATTATTGTATCTTTTATAAATATAGGTTATTCGTAACTCAATGTATCATATGGTAGTTTATAGGCCTAAATAAAGTAAAAGTTTTTTAGCAAAGATTTTATTATATTGTAACTAGGCTAAGTTGATTAAAAAGTATAAACACCAAACATGATTAGGTTCAACATAACCTACAATCAAAATTTTAACAAAAAACAAATAACAAAATATTCAACCTTTAAGAATTATATTATGAAGAAAAAACATCCCTCTTTTTCAATTACCGGTACTGGAATAGGGGCCTATAGACTTTTGTGGCATTAAAAAAATGCATAAATGGATCAGCTGCAGACATTTAAACGTTTCTTTTAAAGAGGTATTCAGCTAGGACTAGATGCGGTCGGCTAGATGTTAGATGATTTGAGTCCTGTTTTCAATTACTTTTTATGGCCCTCTATGACAATTCTATGGTTTGAGTGACGGCAGATGTTATTGGATCTTTTCAGTACCCGATATTTTTATAGGCCTACATGAATTATTTATTTATTTATTTATTTATTCACAATAATCACATAACATCAATATTTTGACAGGTGATTCGTCCAGATATAAAACTAAAATATACATCCAAAGGTTCTGCTAATTATTATTTGCAATTTACACAGCTTCAAAATATTCTTCAATTGAATAAAAAGCCTTGTCCAATAACCATTCTTTCAACTTTGTCTTGAATTTAGAAAAGTTGTCAATCTTCTTTATTGCAGAAGGTAAATTTTTATAAATTTTTGGTCCCATATATTGAGGAGATAAATGAAAAAGTTTAAGTCTGTGTTGAACTGGTTTAATTTCATTCCTAAATCTCGTGTTATGGATGTGACTATGCTGACTCTCCATGAATGCATCATAATTACTTTTTACCATTAAGGACAAGTGAAAAATATAAGAGCTGTATAAGGTAAGGATTTTAAATTTAATAAAAAATTCCTTACAATGTGTAATTTGGGGTACTTTAGCTAAAAGTCTGACTGCTCTTTTTTGAAGAACAAAAATCTTTTTAGATTGATTTGATGAACCCCAGACAATCAAGCCATAGTTCATAGTTGAAGAGAAATAGGCATGATATATCGTGATTTGAGTTTCAAAATTGGTAGTGTCTCTAATTACACGAAGAACAAATATTGCTGAACTTAATTTTTTAGATAAATTTTCAACATGTGCTTGCCAATTTAGATAGGAATCAATTTTTACCCCTAAATAATCAACAGAATTATTAGACATCAAAATGTTTGAATTTGAGTTTATGGTTATATTTCCATCTAACTTTGAAGCTGAAAACTGTATTAGTTGGGTTTTTGACACATTCATGGAAAGACCATTTACAGTGAACCAATCCTCTAGTAGTTTAAGTTTGCTAATTATGGTGGTTTTCAAATTGAAATAACTTTTCTCTTTACAAATGATAGCAGTGTCATCTGCATATTGAAAAGTAGTCATGTTTGAGGCGCCACAAAGATCGTTTACATAAATAATAAATAAAGAAGGTCCAAGAATTGACCCCTGAGGCACTCCGTATGGGGCTTCATTCCATTCTGATTTGTAATTATTTTGAAATTTGTTTATTATTATTCTCTGCTTTCTGTTTTCTAAATATGACACAAACCACTTTAATTCATTGTTTTTAATACCATGTCTGCCTAATTTTTTGACAAGTAAGCCATGATCAACACAGTCAAAGGCCTTGGACAGATCGCACACCACACCAACAGTTTTGTGTGCTCCATCCAAGGCCTCCGCGATATTGTTAATCATATTTGTAACTGCCTTTTGAGTATTGAAATTTGGTCGGAAACCAAATTGTAAGGGGTTGACTAACTTATTTTTTTCTAAATATTCTGTAAGTTGAATTTTGACAATTTTTTCAAAAATTTTTGAAAAACAAGGCAATAATGCTGTTGGTCGATAATTAGAAGGATTATTGACATCCCCTTTCTTGAAAAGGGGTATTACTTCGGCATATTTTAGTTTTGCTGGAAAAATACCCTGTTCGAGAGACTGGTTCACTATTTTGCAAAAATTAATTTCAAAATATTTAAAGACCTGTTTTATAACAAAGAGAGGGATTTCATCCCAACCAGAAGATTTTGTATTTTTTAGAGAGTTTAAAACCTTTCTAAGCTGTTCAACAGTAACTCGTTGGAACTTAAAACTAACATGTCTCATTTGTTTAGTTATTTTATCATTTTTGTCGAATAAATTTAGAGCCTGAAGTTTATCCGTCATCCGATTTGCTGGGTAAGAAACATTTACAAAAAAATTATTAAAACTATTTGCAACAGAAATTACATCGTCTTGTTTAGTATTTTCATTTGTTACCTTTAGGCTATTTCAATAGGAGTCTCAGAAGTTATTTTTTTCAATCCTAATTCGTTTTTAACAACTGTCCAAGAAGCTTTAGTTTTATTGTAAGATTTGTTTATAAACTTGTCATTTGATTTGAGCTTTGCAAAAGCAACAACCCGTTATATTTTTTCTATAGTTATTATAATATGTTAAAAATTGAGGAGACCTGTTCCGTTTTGACTCATAGTGTAGCATTTTTTCCCTTTCTGCAGAAATTTTAATTTCTGTTGTTATCCAATTATTTTTTAATTTTGCATTTGAAACTCCTCCTCCCGCTTTTTTAGGAAAATTCTCGTTGAATAAATTTAAGAAAATCAGGAGAAAATTGTTGTAGTTTTCCTCAGCACTAGATGAGTTACTGAAGGGCCAATTTGTGTTTCTTACAGCATTTTCAAAATTGGCTAAATTCTTTTTACTAAACTTTCGAATTAGTTTTTTATTTTTTATTTGGTTTATTGGAGAAGGCGTACATGTTTTCTCAAAAGACATAGGCCTAAGTAATAATCTATGATCGGAAGCTCCGATATCTAAGACTTAAGTGTTGATTTTTTTAGCTCTAACATTGGAAAAAATGTTATCTATACATGTACTAGACAATTTAGTGATTCTAGTTGGAGTGAAAACATTTGGAGTAAACCCAAAGCAATTGCAAAGTTCCAAAAGATTACGAGTGCTAAATTTAGCTTTAAGTAGATCTATGTTTGTATCTGATGAAATGAATATATTTTTTGATCTTGCTCAGTTGTTAATTTATCTAATAACATTTCAAACTTGGCTAGGAATAATTTGTCAATATGATCCCCGGGTATTCTATATATTGAGGCAAAAATAGAGTTCCATTCTTTCACTTCTATAAAAGATCCCTCAAAAGAATTTGGTTCATTCAAAAGTTTTAAATCATCTCTTACCTTAAAATTTACATTTTTGTCAATCAAAATACAAGAACCCCCCCTAGACTGATCAATTCTTGCATAAAAATCTGCAATTTTTAAATCATCAAATTGGTTTAAAAAATTTATATTTCTTGGCTCTAACCAGTGTTCATTAATGGAAATAATATTTACTTTCTCTTTCTGTTCCTCCATAAACAATAGTAAATCTAGATAGTTGTTTACAAAACCTTGAATGTTAAAATGCAATATTCTAGTAGCCTAATATTATTTTTTCCCCTATTTGCCTCAGTTTCTCTGTTTGACTGAACACAACTATTTACTTCTCTAAAAAAATTTGGTTTACCCTGTCACTTATAATATTACAATCAGTTTCATTATTACTAACATTCAGAGGCGGATTTGGAAATTTGCCGCCTTGGGCTATTCAAAAAGTGCCGCCCCCTCCTCCCGCCACAATTTCCTAACTTATATCCACAATTATTGCCCTAATTCCTATGTTATTTCGACGGGAGGGGACATAAAAAGCTGAAAATAGTGATTCTACGGAACTTAAAATTTAAAAACTTAAAACGAAAGATTTTACGTTGCGGTGCAAGAACTACCAAAGTGTGACTCAAAGCATGGCTATTAGTGTTTGACTGGTTCTTTGACCAATCTGAGACACAGGTCACAAAAGCTTTATTTCAATAAGAAGTACACAATAACAAGTGCCGTTGCGAACAGTCGAAAACTAAATAGCCTTTGTGCGCGTGCGTAGTTCACTGCCGGTGGAATAGAACGGAATACTATGTGACCTTCGTTCCCAGTCCCAGTAGATTTTTTTAGGTTTGTTAGACACGTCTGACTGTAGCAATAATAAAATGCCATATTGACTTTAATTTTATTCTAGATACTACAGTATTTAAAATGAAGTATTAGATAAAGTGCAATAACTAAATTAGGGCTATTTATGCGTTTTCCCGTTAAAGTTTGAAGTAAAAATAGTGTCAATAGCAGTATCAATTATCACTGCCACATAACCTGACATAACCTCAAATCACCCATCCCGAATGCACTGGTGCAGCTCGGCGGTGGCGGATGTATATATGGGGGGGAAAAGAGGGGGCGGCGAGGTGGCGGATGGTTCCTTTGCGCCGACGACGCGTGGATCGCTACCATGACAAATCAACGTAGAACTGAGTTCTCCCAGCAGCAAAAGCTCTTTGATGACCCCTTGCCCTAAGATATTATGATCTCGCTTAGAAAATAGTCACTCGTGGTTCTCAATTTTTCTGTACAACTCTTCCAAAAAATTTCCACCTCCAATAATTTGGGTTTTTTTTTAATTTGAAGCCTAAAAATGCCATTTTTTTTTTTCAAAATTTGCCGCCCCCCGAATTCTGCCGCCCTGGGCTATAGCCCATTTAGCCCATATGTAAATACACCCCTGCTAACATTTACAATCAAATTCCTGTCTTTTGAAACAAATTCTTCAATATCAAAATTACTAACCCCCCCCTTCAACACCACTGAATTCCCCACCATATTGACTTTCACTATCACTTAAGGCACTTTCAGGCTGATGACTGGACTCTCCCTGGGTTGAGCAGAATGGCACCATGAGCTCTCCGACATCACAGGTCCTTGTGGACAGGGGGTCGTGTGCATCTGTCGAAGACTCGGTTTCTTCTTGATTCGTTTGCAGTCGGGCAGAGATCGTGGAGCGTAAGACTATGACAAACTCATCATGTGTGAGACCTCTCCAAAGGGTTCTTTGTGCTTTTTGATCATATGATATTATACACACTGATGCTCCAGTAGCTCGATGGAAATTTACAATGTTTTCAGCAAAGTGTTGTGGCTGAATCAGGTCTCTTACACAGCCCATTGCTGAGCATATTAGTGTTTTTAGTCCCCTTGATTTAAAATCTTCCTCCAGTTGAGTAAATGCTGCATTGTATTGAGATGCAGTTGGCTTTCCATTGTAAGTGTCCTTGGTTATGAGGCTGTAAACTGAGGGACCGTTTTCTATTTTCTGATGAGCGAGGTTTTTATTTATAAGGTCAGAAACCTGTGGCCTGCCAAAGTTTTCCCTGAACACAACTGCTACCCCAGCAGACATGTGTCTTGTATCATCAAAGTCAGCGGATATTGTATGTGCCAGTGCAACTGCAGGGTCATTTCTAACTTGTTTTATCACGTTTCTCATGTTCTGGTGGATAACAGTTATTCCTTCTTCAATAACCAGTTTCATGTTCGGCTTACATTCTCTCTCTGCAATAGTATGAGAGTGTCCATCTTTCTTGATTATCAGCTGAGCAACTATTTCTGCAGTCTTGATTTTCCCCCTCTTATTCATGTGCAGTCCGTGAGCTGTAAAGTGGTGTCTGGGGAGCAAGTGCAAAGGAACAAGTTTTATGTTTGGACATTTTTCAGCTATTAACTCAATTTCCGAGTTCACTCTGGCGATTTTAAGATCAAGTTCAGGTCTATCATGACGCATGGGAATTGTTGCTAGTAGAAGGTTTGTATGCTGGGTATCTTCTATCAACCTTTCAATGTCATTTATAAGTTTCTGTATGCCCGTGTTCTCAATGTTACCAATCTTATTGGTATGTTACCAATCTTATATCTCAATGTTATCCATATTATGGATATTATGGATAAATTTGATTGTACATCTCGATAATTTTCAGTCGATAGGGGCCTAGGCCTAGATCAATCGAATCGATCGATAATTTTCATTCGATAGTTCCACCGGGCGTCTGCGGAAGTACAGCCCTATTGGTCACATTGTCTGAAATAGGCTACTTTCCCTAATTCGGCGAAACTTTGTTATCAGACTCCACCGTTATTATCAATGTGCAAATTTTGATATATTGCTATAGGCTTATATTGCTACTTTATCGATGATACAATTACAAGGTACAATTAATTATGATTTAATCACCTGATTTAGTTTACCTCAAACATAATTAAACATACCTTTTGACAATACAACAAATATATTGCAAACAAGTAACTGAAAATAACAAAAACAAGTGCAATTTTTAGCTAATGTAACCTGTAATATTATTAAAGAAGTTTATTGTGTAGGCCTATGTGCATCTTAATTGTGAGAAGAAACAGATTTCGTCCCCTAAAATGGTGTCACACAAATGCGGAGAAATATGAATCAGAATGGTGTATCTTTGCTATTGTATTGAGGGAATATGTGTTTGAAATGTTTCCAAACACCATTGGTTTTGTTCTTATAAACATTGCTGTCAATAAAAGTGACGGAGGTTTACGGTAAAATTATTATTATGAGTATAGTATAAATAAATTACTACGGTATAAGATTGTATTACGCATATCTTAACTCAAACGATTACACCTAAGTTATCGAATAATCGCAATATCAAAATTACTACATCAATAATAACGGTGGAGTCTGATAACGAAGTTTCATCCCTAATTCAAAACAAGTCACCTTATAGCGATGACATAATTCCAGAAAAACTTAGGCCTAATTCTTGAGTTTTTCCAGTCCAGAGTTGGATTGTTGATGGGAGTATGCTTCCGTCACTGAGTGTCACTTGATTTGAGTGTTTGATTACAATTATTATTATGGCTATTATTATGACTGACTATTTTAAAAATTATTTTTGACATTTTTAGCAAAATTATACTCATATAACCGTTGACAGTGCACTGTATACTTTAATGAGTACTTGTAGGGGCGAGTTTCGTGGCTGCGCTCAAAGATGCATTTATCGAGATCCTCGTGATTACGGTTGGCTTCTTGGGAATCAGAACTAGAAAAACGGGTCTCACTCACCTATTGTCATCAGCTCGGGACGAGTCAGGTAGGCCTACATATAGCCTATAGATGGTACTACTCAAAACACAAACATGACACACAAATACATTTACCGTCCCAAAGTTAACGAAAACACGGACATTTCACAGGACCGAAACTACAATTAAAAACATCTTGCTTCTTCAGAGTAAACTTTAAATTTTATTTGTCTTCCGCAAATGCAAAACCTTGACTGAATTCGGCCTGGGTTCGGCCCCTGAGCTGGAGAAAAATAAAATTTCAAGTTTACTCTGAAAAAGCAGAACATTTTTTATTATAGTTTTGGTCTCGCGAAATGTCCGTGTTTTCGTTAACTTTGGGACAATAATTGACTTTTGTGTGTCGTGTTTGAATTTTGTGTTTATGTACCTGACAAGTCCCAAGCTTACGGCAATCTAAATAGGTGAGTGAGACCCAAAAAAGACAGTCCATAATTGAAGATACATCAGAAAAAGGTGTCATTCAGAAATAATATTAATACAGTATGGTACCAGAGAGCAAATTACAAACATCTACCATTCTCCTAAGACCACTCCAAGTCTAATTTTCAATCAAACCCACAGTCTGCTAAATTAGGCATGTAGCGGTGCTCAGGTTTAGACATGGGCACTACTATAAGTATAGATACAGTGTTCTACTACGCAGTAGTACTCTTCCTAATCTACATTAAGTGACATTCAACACGGTCTTCTGCTCCTGTAAACCTGGTCATCTATGCTGATGAGGTCCTGATCTCTAAGCACTATGATTCAATTAGAAATAATGCCCAAATTGAAACCAATTAGTGAGCACATTATTTTCCAAATAAAAAACTCTCTTAACCCTTCAAAGACAACCTACCGTATATATGTGTATTAATTCTTCACAAGGATTAAACTCAACTTACTCCCATTTCCCCCATTTCACAATTTCACATTGGAGATATTGAATTCTTAAGCCAAAAGAGTCAAATTCTTCGCAGTCATGATTGACAATTGCCTCGACTGATCAAAACATTACTCAACTCAAATCCAAGCTCTGTGCTGGCCTATTCGTTCTCTAATGCATAGCGAATCTTGGAAATCGACAGGTCTCTCATTTAGTTATAGTTTTGGTCTCATCGAATCTCATCCGCAGTAACTTATTCAATAATTCTCTGGGGCTTCTCTTCGAGGCTGAACCTTGATTGCATCTTCAAATTGCACAAGAGGGCCATCAGATGCTTTTGCAGACTGAGGTTCAGAGATCACTGTGAAGAATCATTTAAAGACCTGATGATTCCCCCTCCCCCACCCTCCCCCTAAAGTCTTTAGGTGTAAGACTTTGACTTTGACTTAAGTTACTCGACTTATATTCAGCATCCCCAGTGGGCATGGGGATCTGTCACTTTCATGTAGAGCTATGTAGAACCACCCTCCAGCCAGTGGAGAGCTATTGGTAGGATGTACAGGCCTCCCTATTCATCAAGGGTATAAAATCCACATTTATTAGAAATTATTTTAATTTACATTTAAATTTAGAAAAAGGAGTGATCTTCTTTAACAACAGTGGCAAACCCTGGTACAATTCGAAACCTAGATATTCTGTTTTTTTTCATAAATAGGTAGCAAAGTATTATATTTATGCCTATAGTAATACCATAGAAAAACGAACCAGTTACAGAAGTCTCACATAATGCTGATTTCTGTTATGCGAAATTTGATATTTCAGCCTGCTAGATCATAGGGAGGCGCTGTGAGCGAAACCGGCCAAGCGACGTTAACAATCTGTGGAATCAGCCGGCCAGCCATCGGATCGTTAATGTCGCCTGGCCGGTTTTGTTCGCAGCGCCTCCTATGATCTGGCCGGCTCAACTACAAAACCATGCATAACAGAAATTAGAATTGCGTGATATCTGTACCTGGTTAGTTTTTCCTGGTAAAGACTATTGTTTTCTACTATTTCATGGATTTTCTTTTCTTTTCTGTAGTAAATTGACTTTAGACTTTAATAAGGTCTGGAACTGTTAAAATGTTGAGTTGCTTAAAGAATTTTTTACAGCGAACTTGAGATGTAAGTTTGGCTATGGATCTTACAGCCTTTTATTGGCAAAGAAATATTGTTTCTAAGATACCTTTCCTTGCCCCACAGAGTAGGCTTTACGGGTCTCAAAAAGACTGTAGTAAATCATCCTGCTGAGACCAGTATTATTGAATTGTTGACATTCTTTATGATGAATAGGCTTTTTGCAAGTTTTTTCTCCAGGCTGTTTATATGCTTATTCCACTTCAACTCAACGTCCAGTAAGATTTCACTCTAAGAAAGTTGTATGGTTGGTTTGATGCAGTGTGACTGGAATATCCTGATTATCTAAACTTTGTATGTACAGCTCAAGACAGGCATTGTTCCTCAACTTTTTCTGGTTGGTTTAAATGAACATGAAATCTGTTTTTGCTGGATGGAGGATCAAATAGTTTTGTGAAAGTACAGTGAAAGTTGATTGACTGCTTCTATTGACTTTATTTCTAAGTTTTGAAGGTTGTTGGAAATTGTTGTGTCTTCAGTCTTCAGCGAATTTGTACGTTACTTTGTAGCATCACGCTCCATTGTGACTGTGGTAACTTATTTGAAGGTGCTGTAGCTGTATGCCTCATCGACAGTTGTAGCCAACTGAATATTGTTGCAGTTGTAGTGTTCTAATGTTGTGTTAAGTAGTGACATTGAATTTGTATTTAATTTTTCTTCAAACTAGGCCTACATCTTTCGTTGTTGGTATTTTGATATTTTTGGAAAAAAATACAGAGTTGGACCTTAAACATTTTTGTAGTTGAGATAGGCCTGTTTTGATTACCTTTACTTCTAGATTTTCGAGGATGCAATCTATGGTGCAGGTGGTTGATGAAGATGCTATCTATAGAAGTTTCAGTATGATGGGTAATTGTTGTGGCCGGAGGATGAGTCTTACTTGAATACTTGTTGCCTTCATCAATGACCGAATAGCTTGGATTGATTGTGTAAAAAAAAAATTGATATATATAAACACACAAAAAACATATACAGCCTATGTATATACTCGTATTAAACTTTATTCTTGTCATGGCGGACTGACTTTTTGACCCTCAATCGAAAAGCGGTTCGTCTACAAGTTCCTCTAAGGAATATAGGGGCCTGTTTATTAGATGGTCATGTATGGTGTACTTTATTGTTTATCGTTATAATACAGTAACCTAACGAGACCTTTTAGCCGAAAACTTTTAACTGCCAAATTTTGTTTTAGAGTAATGAAAAGCCTTTAGTTACTTGCCCACTGGATCAAGGCCATCGTGTCTCCAGAGAAAACCTTGACAAACATGTGGAAGTGTGTCGATGGCACCAGCTGGGATACAGAGATGACGATGTACCTTTTCCTCCTCGTCCTTCAAAAGTACCTGTATCTTCAGTTGTCATAGGTAAGTGTTTTTTTTATTTAAATTAACGTTAACACTTTGTGAGTGAAGAATTGCCTTGTTTGTATTATTGCTGATTTACTAACTTAAGCTCACTTATTTATGTTTTACTACTCATAGAAAGTTCTAGCTAACTACTGTTAAGTTATGCTGAACTTAAATGCTGACTTAAAAACAAAAGTTCAATGCAAAATTAATGTGTTTCACCCCTTTTTTCTGTTAAGTAATTTTTGTCCTCATACCTTTTAGATAATATGTTATTTTCAAGTGTTCATTATAACTGTTCCATTCAAGCCAACTTGAGGATTGTTCTTCAAAGTATACATAAAAATTGTTCATAAACTTAAAAAAATTATGCTGTTTAAAAAATGAAATAATCTGCATTAGTTATTATCATGTACGATTCTAAATTCTCTAAAAATCTTCACATAGCTTTGTCCGACTGAAAGAGCATCGGTTGTGGAAAAACTACTTTATCAGGACCATGGTTTTCTTATGCAGAAAAATGTATGGTCAAATTCCATATCAGATTTGATTACTATGCAGGTTTGTTGCACCGCCTGGGATAGTCTTATTTAATCCCAGCGTTTGAAGTTGTTCATTTTAAATTTTAGGCAAACACAAGTAGACTCTCCTTTATCAGTGCCTCTGGCAGACGCTTATTGTCAACTCTCATACTTTCTTATAATATGTTCATCTATATTTCAGATAAAAACTTGCAGAGGGAAATCATACTTAAAGCCGTTCAAAGGGACCCTTCGATCAGAATAGGTAAGAATCTGTCATGATGATAAAACATTTTTTTCTGGTTTATATAGTAAATAAGTTAAAATTTTTCAACATATCCTTCTAAAAATAATCCATTCATTACTAATTATTACATTTATTGTTACTCATTAGCTAATTCTTATGATCATAAATCAATTTGAAAAGGGCACAAATAGTAATTTTGTAAAAGCTTTTCAGTGGTGCATCTTCTGAAGGCAGCTTTTGTCTGGAAATGTAGGGCTAGATAGTAAAAATAACCAAAATGAAAGTTTAAAAATCAATTGTATTTCCAAATTACAAAAAAAATATATATTTAATTTTTAATAAAGATACTAAATAGGTTGGAGGGGGGAAATCATTCCAGCACATACCATAGCCAGATGCCATTTTGTTTTGTCTTTACCAGATATGTTCTGTAAATATATTTTTAAGTTGCTATATTTGATTTGAATGTAATGAGTTGCTAAAGAAATCAAACATTTATATTCTTGTTTTTTATTAGCACTATCTCTGGCTCAAGAAACCATTTTCAATTTGTAGTAGTTGTGGTGACGTTTTTTTTATTAACCTTGATATGTTTGGTTGCAATTGTTACAGATTTAATATCTAGATATTTGATTTTAAAACGTTTAGGTTCAATGTGTCTCACTTATAGAAATAAGCTAACTAACGTTATTAAACTTTTGCTCATTTATATTTCAGCTTTCCTTTTCAGTCCGCTGGCAGTTTTATGAATGATGATATCCTTTTATGCCATATCCTTTACAAAAATATTCTATTTTAGGGTGATGTAAGTCTTAAGAAATCATTGGCCATGCTATACAAATATTTAGTTGGATCTAGTTACTCTCTATTGCAAAAAGCATTATCTGAATTGTTCAGTCTTCAGATGGAAAAAAAATAATTTCTCAAATATAAATACTAAAGAAGAAAACATAATAGAGGGTCACGGACGATTGTTAGGTTTAAATTTAGTCACTTTTAAGGTGGACTTTTATTATAATGTTCTTTTTTTATGGAAGTGTAAGTTCATTTGTCAAATTATACATTACCATTACTGTACTTATAGTTACAATGTGTACATTTTTCATAAACTTTTGTCAATTCAGGTAGTTTCAGATTGTAAGTTTTTCCATATTGATTTACTTCAATTTGTGAAGCAATTAATTTTTCCTACTACTGAATGGAAATAATCACATTGCCACACTTGTAAACCCTACACAAAACAGTTCATTTCTGAGTTCCGTTTCTTTTCCGCTCTAGAGCGGCAATGTTCTTCAACGCACACTAAATAAAACAACAGTTTAAAGTCAGCTGTTATTACAAACCATGCCACAGCTGTTAGTCATTGTTGTCGTTTAATTGCTTCTTTTTAGTTTGAATTTATGTTTGATAGTTAACAATGTGTTCTAACAGAAACAAATCAAACATAATCTAAATGGCATTTTGTATACAATAAAACAATTAACCTGTTGCAATTATGTTAGTAGGAAAAATCTTGTGTATTACAAGTGCAAATAGTCATTGCCGCTCTCGAATTGTTTGGCCGCACTCAGCTGACGCTTTGTGCACGGCCCTGGCAATGACGTACTTTACGCTCTTAATACCAGTGGCGGCCGGTGGTCAGGGACGGCGGGGGGGCTCTTTAGGCCTATATTATTTATATTTACGCCAGTGACGATAAGTAATGTCTGCTTCAGAAAAAACTGTTATGTCTCGGTCAATAAATATAGTTACTCCATAAAACAGAAACAATTTGGTCACAAAGTTGAATTGAATTGCAATATAAAAATTTGAATCACAATTGCTGACGCAAAGTCATCTCTATTACAACTATTATTATAACTGATAACTGCAGAGTTATCAGTTATGTACTACATAGATGACTTTTTTTAAGTAAAAAAAATTGTTACAATTTATTCAGTTGATATGAATCCGTTTCAGTGCATAGGCATACTTCTTTTTGTGACATTTGTTTTTGAAATCAGGAAACAAATCAGGCTAAAATAGTTTTTCCGCGGACAAGTATTTTAGGAATTGAAAGCGGTCGCCTACCCCGGATGTTAAGATGTCCACACACTTCCTTTGCGACAATATGTTTCCGGTCTCCAAACCGCGTTTACGTGTGGGTTCAGGTACGCTATTGTTCACACTGGATTGATCCAGTTCAGGAGAGTTTCTATATTTTTACTTCAGTTTTGAATTCGTTATCGCACTTGAACGCCTTAATACAAACAATTGTTTTATGTTGAAATTGATTGTAAAGGACACATCACAATGTGGGAGTATTTTGCTAAACGAAATCCATCAAAAAAGAAAATCTGTATCTGCATCTCAAAACATTTTGTAGACCTATACATTTAATGTCGCAAATCGAATGTCGATCCTTCCAAGTAGGCCTAATTCAAATTCTATACACGCATTTAATGTGTTTGTCATTCATTTTATATTTCTTAGCTTTGTCATTCAAGTGTTTAATGTCTGGAATACTACCAACAGTTTAAGGCGCGATCCTGAACCCATATTATCAAGCAAGTGTAAAAGAAAAACGAGTTTTTAACATCACAGCCACAGAGCCAATTGGCCAAACTGTATAAATTTCTAAACACTTCTGATTGAAACTAATTTTTTTGTTAGATTTTGTATTTGATTAATAACTAAATTGGGCATAGGAGGCCCCGAATTCCTCAACGTAATTGTAATATTCAATGTTTTTTTTTCATTCTATTACCTACTATATACGGTTTACCTGGTGTAAATGTTGCTCATCTCCAACGTCGCCCATTTCACTATCACTCATTTACCTTTCTACACAAATCTAATTAATTCACTATTTCATCACAACGCACACCAACACGTACAACATTACGCACAACAGAACCCAGACGGACGACTGAATCGCGAGGGAACTGACAGTCACATTTTTGGCACTGCTCGGTTGGTAGCAGTGGCTGGAGCAGTTGCGCGCGCAGCCTAGGGCGCCGGGCAGAGCGCTGCATTAGCAGCCGTTGTGTGTGCCTGTGTGAGTGACACACGCGTATGCGCGTCCCCATTTGATTTTACAAGAGCGCTAGGACGCCGTAGCCGGCGTCCGCCGCTCCGGCACCGGCCGGCCGCGATGGAATTAGACACACAATCGTCATCGATTTTGGATTTATTTCGGTACGATCTGTTTCTATCTTCAACTTATGACCTATACAATTGTCATTCTGTTAAATATATTCATAATATTATTTTTGTTAAATTATTTATTTATATTTTTTAATCAATGCGTTGGGGGGGCGGCGTCCGGGAGTCCTTATGGGCGAGCCGCCACTGCTTAATACACAAATAGCTATTTTAGCTCACTGAACAAATTCATTCTTATTCATCCAATACTCTGTTTAGTTGAATTTGATTTTTGTGTGTTTTAACGTTTTAGACTTTTCTATGATTTAATGATAATCTATTCTTTATCCCTTTCTAAGAACAATGTAGGCCTGTTGAAATGAGTAGAATGAATTATATATACAAAGAATTTCTATCATTGATCAGGATGGAGAAAAATTTTCCAATCAACTTTTTGGCTTTGTAATGGATCCGTTTTCCAAAATATAGTGATAATGTTATCATTAATAAACTAATCCAAAAATAAAGTAAATTTATCAGGTTTTATCAAAAATAAAGTAAATTTATCAGATTTTAAATTTTTTTATTTGATTTGTATTGTGGTTTAGTTAATACAAGCTACTGTAAAAGATCAGGTCCAGTTCTAGTTTTCAATTTTCTTTATTTCGAAAATATATATTCTTTCTGTTATCTTGTAGTGGACTAACTGCTCTCTTTCCAACCACATGCAACCCTTTCCATGGTGAAACCAAGCTTTAGCTAGGTACTCAACCTTTGAAGGGTTGCATACTTTGTAATGGAGATATTGAATGAGGGTGAATGTTCAAAAGATAACACACAGACTTTAACCATGACCAGCTGTCTAAAGACAAAAAAGAAATATTTTGCCATTCCTTCTACTTTGTCTGCCATGAGCAAAGAGGTTACTTTTTAAATGCCTCTTGTCCTTGTAAAGCAGGAAACCTAGAGTAGATGTTTTTCATTCCTGTGGCACTTCTTAGTAATTATGTGTTTTTATTGCTACAAAACCTAGTTTAAAATTATAGTATAGCAAAACAAACTTGATATGATCAAGTTCAAAGAATGTTTTTTATGTCTTTAATATCAAATATGATTTAAAAGATTCTCCTTAACTGAATACATTTACAAAACCATTGCTGTTGTGTGATTCTGTAGGAAAAAATGTTCATGATCGTGAAGTGGCGCAAACTTCTGATAGATTTTTCTCCGATTTCACCTCAGACGAACGGAGAGTGATGTATGACTATGTAATCTCCAAAACTGCTGGAGTCATGCCTGAACTGAAGGAGTTCAATCTAACGTGAGTAACTTACATATGCCATTTGGATTATTTGTTAAAATGTAAAACTTTGTAGCAGCCAATAAAGTAGAACCAAAGAAATAGAGTTATACGGTCAGGCCCTACCTTTTTCAAAAAGTGAACCAACAATCATGGACTGGATAGGATTTTAATGGATTCATCAATGATATTTGATCATAATGAGGTTAAAATAAATTTGTAAGACTAATTGTCCAGTTATCCCTCTGGTGCTAAGCTGAGGTTATTATCGGATGCTTTAATTGTTTTTGAACTTTGAATGATCAATGAACAAAAATATCAGAATATTGGATTAGCCTAACACATTGTTCACACTTTACGACTTTTTGCCGTTTACAGCATGGCACCGAGCATTCTCAGTCTCAGCCGTGGTTAGAATCATGGCTGGACTGGCATTTCGTGACTCATGCGGGGGGAGTTCAAAAGGCTGAAACTACAGACAGTAGCTAACCTATACATTGCCGAGGTAGTTACCCACGTAGTTAACAAAAGACCCATAATAAACTTCTCAGAGGCTCATCATTATGACACCCGAAACCAA
The DNA here is from genome assembly GCA_030545055.2 of Neoaliturus tenellus. Classification (NCBI taxonomy): domain Eukaryota; kingdom Metazoa; phylum Arthropoda; class Insecta; order Hemiptera; family Cicadellidae; genus Neoaliturus; species Neoaliturus tenellus. The sequence continues at coordinate 47,901 of JAQYXR010000782.1, forward strand.
ATCAACTACATACTCCCTGCACATCATCTGTCAGCCTATGAAAAAAAACCCAGCTACATCGGAGCAAAACTATTCAACACCCTTCCACCTGCACTGAAAGAACAAAAAACCAACCGAAACTTCAAAGGAGCTGTTCTCGACTGGCTACTGGAAAAAGAATTTTACTCTGTTGAAGAATGCCTGGAGGGGACGAGGCCAACCTCATCACTGAAGAAGAAAAATAATGACGCCATGACTGTACTTAATGTTCATGTCAATAAAGAGTATTTTGTCTTGTTATCATGACTTGTACCGTGTGGACTATAAGGCTCCCACTGGCGCCGTACCGACTGTCGTCAATTGCAAACATTAACAAGTGTATGGTTTAACCTCTGTAACGTGTGAACTTCCATATACTCTAATGTAATTCAACCTACACGGCGCCGTGCTGTCCACGGCGCGCGGCGAAAAGCGGTAACGTGTGATTTGGGCCTCACATCCCCTCGGAATATGACTGACATTATGTTTGCCAAAGTGTTTGAGTTTTCACTTTCAGATTGCTGTTAGGCCTATTAGGATCACAGTGAAATCATAAATCAGAAATTCTTTACTATTCATATTTTCAGAGAACATAGTAAAGGTCAAGTGTTTGTGTTACATATTGAGTTAAAATTATGTAGCAGAGTAGAATGGATATTTGAAGGATATAACTTTCAATTAAAAGAGAAACATTAAATAAAACTAAGTTTCAAAGTAACTTTAAATTCCAAACGACTCCTAATCCACCTTAAATTTATGTCAGGATGAAGCCTGAAGGCCAGTCAGCGCCGATGACGCGGGAACAGCTGATGGCTGCAGAAAGAGACGCCAAGCGGCGCAGGGTGAAGCATCGCTCGAAAGTACACACCAAGAGCAAAAACTACTCTGAGGTACGAAACTATATGAGTTTTTTTTACCTTTTTAATGTTTTGGGAGTACGTACTTAGGCATTTATCACTGTTCATCATTACTTGTACATGTTCATTAATCTTAAAATTTTACATGAACTTAAATTTGGTTTATTTTTACTTTTTGAATTACTTGCTTCATCTTTCTGGCAAATACACAACTTATTTCAATGCTTGTATTTATATTTTAAAAAACCTGATAAATCAAAAAAACAACCAATGCTGAAGGTATCATAAAATTATAATCTATACTTATTTAATACACTAAGGGGTTTTCTGCGTAGAGAACTCCTCCTACAATTCTCAACCAATTTTCAAGTTTTTGGTGTCGTTGGATAGGGCTTGGTCTGTAGTTGTTTCCGCAAAAATTTTATGAGAATCGGACATAAAATAAGGGCGCTATCCACAAATTGAATTTGAAATTTTCCAGTATAATAACATTGAGATTAATTTGATTAATTTGGTTAAACATCTCTTAACCTACAGCTATAGTTCTTGGTGATCACTGGTATTCACAATATTGGATTGGTCGGATATCATTGATTTAGAACTAAATGTAACTTTTGTAAATTGTATCAGAACATATTGCTCGATGTCGAGCAACACATTCACTAGTTTTCACTAAACTCTTTCTTTTAATAATCAATCACTGGGTAAAAATTCTTTAAATTTACAGTAAAGAATCAATTGATTATTCTGAGTCCTGAACAGCTAAATTCAGTGTATATTATTAAAATTTAAACATTAATTTTATCAATTAATTATAACCTGTTTAGCAGTTATAAATGATGAATAATTTCCATGTTTACCTAAACAAGTTTTACCATCCGAATCACCCTCAGTCCAATTAGTTTGGATAATTGACTCTCTTCTGTATAACCTTTAACATAAACATGATTGCATTTTAAGAAATTTATGCTTCATCTGGAAAGTATCAAAGTTACTTTCTATGAATTGTATGTATTCTATGTATGTACAGATAGAAGATATACAATATATGTAATGAAGACATATATGTCGTCTATTCACACTGTACCTTCTGTGTTTTCAATCTATTACCATTCTAGGTGGTAGCACAGATTTCAAATCCTGGGAATGGGCATCATACGCTTTTGCTTATCATAAACATTGTAAAGCACATTGCGTTTGTTGTAGAGATTAAACAGACAATTCAACCTGATTTTATGCTTTGAAGACTGAAATATGAAAAAATAATAAATGAAATGAAATGAAATGAATGAAATGAAAAAGTGCTTTATTAAATTCTAAACTATGCACAACAAGGACAATTATAACAATTTTTCGTGTAACATAATATTTTGATAAAAAAGTAAAAAAAATAAAAATGTCTTTCCTTGCCACCTGAAACACAGCACTGCAAACAATGGTCACTAGGACCGTCTGTTTGGTTGACACAACAATAATGAAAAACACTTGGTTACACTTATGTATGAGTCATAAAATAGTAATACTTATTACAAAAGAAATTAATTAATAGGCTAATGTTGTGCTGGAAAAAGGTAATTATTTATCTAGTAATTTAATTTAATTTGAAACTAGTCTTTTAAAACTGTTAATTATGAAGGATTAATTTTTTTTGTGTTCGTGATTTCTTAAAAGTTAAATTCGGTAATTAATTGATATCGATATTTCCATGCTTCTCTCATATATTTTCCTAACGTTTGCCAATCCTTTCCGTTTAAATATTCATAAAATTCTAATTCAGTAATTGGGCTTTTTCCAAAATAATTTTTCCTAATGTTTGCTAAAATAGGACATATAGCCACGAAATGAAAAACATCTTCTTGTGCATATTAATAGCACTTACACTTCCTAAAGAGCAATTGAAATTATGTCCATCCAACCATGGCTTATAATTTAAATTTACCAATCCTGCTCTGGCCTTTATTGCCCATGATATTATTGATGTGTCATTTCTACTATCGGCGAAGACACTCTTATCTCCAAGGGACAAGTCCAAGGTCAGATAGTGATGATGATATTGCGCCGTCCTGGCTCTACCCTCGCTCTCACTCCACCATGTGACACGCGCCTTTTCCACTATTGTCATCAGCTGTTGTCTCAACCCCTCCCCTCCCCCTAACAACCAGTCAATCTCCACGTCATATTTCCTACCTAATAACTCCCAGTCTCTGCACCATCCCACTCGCTTGTTAACTACTTCTTTAAATATAATTCTTGGAAGCCGATCATTCCCCATTTCTAATACTTTTGCTAAATATTTTATATTCATCTGTGAGGTGTAAAAGTGTAGTTTCTCTAAACCCGTTTCTATGTAAAGCACATAATTCGGTGTGTTTGAAGGCAATTTAAAAAGTCGTTTTAGAAAGTTCTTCTGAACAGATTCTACGTTTTCGCTTGATTTATAACCCCCAAACTTGAGCCCCATAACTAGTAATCGCCCTTACCACAGAACAAAAACATGTATATTTTGCATCTAACGAAATATTTCTGTTGTTTATTACAGAGTTCCAGATTGTACTGATAGCTAATTTCGCGGTCCTGCATTTTTCGGCAAAATGAGTTTCCCAATTTAAATTTGAAGTAAAAACTACACCTAAATATCTGTACTGATTGACAATTTCTATTTTTTTACCTTTAAACCACCAATTTTCGTTACTCTTAAGCTTTCCCCCTTTCCTGAAAACTAAAATTTTAGATTTTTCTAAATTTACCCGTAAGTTCCAGCTATTACAATAGATTTCCAATTTGTTTATCATAAACTGGAGGGACTGTGGCCGTTGGCGCTACGACTACTAGGTCGTCCGCATACATCAATACATTTACCCTATGTCCGCCAAACTTACACCCTCCCCCAAGTGCATCCGGTAAATCATTTATAAATAAAGCGAACATTAGAGGTGAGAGGGGCAACCCTGGCGCAAGCCACTGACCGTGTCAAACGTTTCCGTCACCCCCTCCCGACACCACACTGCTGCCGTGGTCCCATCGTACAGGCTTTTGAGTACATTCAACACCCGCGTAGATACACCCACACACGACAGCTTGTAAATTAAAGCCTGACGATCTATAGTGTCAAAAAGCGCACTGAAATCTACAAATAAACAAAATAATTTACCTTTTTCCATTGATAACCTTACATTTATTATACTACTTAAACTAAAAACATGATCTATTGTTGAGTAATTTCTCCTAAATCCCGCTTGGAGTTCACTAATAATATTGTTATCCTCAGCCCAATTTGATAATCTAGCACTAAGTAAGTTAGTAAATATCTTACTTATACTATCTATAAATGATAATCCCCTGTAGTTGCTAACCTGATTAATATCGCCTTTTTTGAGGAGGGGGAACACAATGGAGCGTTTAAAAGTTTCTGGCACAATTCCTCTATAAAAAATATCATTATATAAATTTAATAGGTTCGCCAGCATGCCATCAGGAGCGTTTTTGTAGAATTCATAAGGAATCTGTCCCAAAAAAATAATAAATGTTCATGTTTACGGAAGTATTCTCATCCATGATAGTCTTCCCCCCATGAACCGTCCACAAGTCAATAAAGCTGCTTCTGAACTGAACAATGTTAATTCATCGTCTCAACAACTCCTTCCTTAGTGACTTTCACTTTTTCTCACAATTAGTTGAATTCCTGGCTTGCCTTCTTACCGTAAACGTATGGATCTAGCCTTAATGATTCTAAAAAGAACTTTTCCAATTATGGATTTACAGTAACAGTATTACTATCAGTGGACACTGTCATTTTGTATTGTCACAGATCTTAGATATCTGGTCACTTATAATATCAACACTTTTCTCACTCTGAGATCAGGTATAATGTAACATCTTAGATCTCGAGAGGACAATAAGCGGAGTAATCCTACAGGTTAATTTGTTTTTGCCGTATTTTATTATTTTGTGGTTGACTGCCCACCAGGTTTGCCTCTTACCTTTCATAAAAACAGTAGGCAACTCTTTCCTCCAAAATTCAAATTACAATGTCAATTTCAGCGACACGCTTTAAAAAGATAATGAAATATGTATATAAATGTATTTTATAAGCATGGACCTCAGAGAGATTCTCCATGAGCTTGCCATGCATTTTAAAATTTAAGTGGCCTTTATAGGGTTAATTATAGGGAACCCATGCATACACTGAAGGCAAGCATTAGCCCTAAATAAATATTTCCAAGATTATCTGGTGACTTGTGATGGATCAAAGTTGAACATTTACAAGAGGTCCTTTTTCCCATACCACCAATACATATGTTTTAAAAAATTAATTAAAGTTATTACTTACGTAATTGCCTTAAGGTATCAAAATAATCTCAAATCAATGGATTGCCGGACATGTTTCGAGGGCACTACCCCTCATCCTCAGCGGCAAATCAATCATAAAAAAGCCCACATTTTGGTGGTTGTCAAATATTTAAAACTTAAAGTCACATAAAACACAAACGGACACATTTCACACAAATAAATACGAACAACCGACGTCGGTACAACGCACATTGACATAGGACTGTCCCGGGCGGATCTTGTAGGCCTACTGGTTGCGATGCGGCAGTGAGATCAAGGTGCAACTTCCGTTATCATCAGCTGATTAGGTGACCAGTCCTTTATTCCTATCTACCAGGCAATTGTAAAGTTTATATGTAATTTTGTCAGAAAAGTCTTCTTGCTTATTTAATAATTCATTGTTTCTGTTTTTTACAACATTGTCATAAATAAAGTATTCCTCCCACACCTGAGCCTTTTTATTGTCACTACATTTTTTGAGAATCTTTAGTGATTTATCAAAATCAATTTTATGAGTACTGTTTTGTTTCAAGTGCTGTGCTACCTTAGACGACGGGTTATTGTGATTTACAGCACTATGCTCCTTAAATCTTTCATGAAATGTACGATTTGTAAATCCAATATATTTTTTATCACACGCCACACCACCATTACATTCAATCATGTATACACCTTTGAAACGGGCTTTATTTAAATCAGGTTTGTCATTGTTGTGACCCACACCAATATAAACTTGCATCTTTCAGATCGATGGCTTACCGATTATTAACTTATCATCTCTCACCACAAGAATATAGAAAAAGAAAAGAAAATAATGAAGCAAATAGCTTTCAACAATGGCTACGATCCTTATATAATTGATAATTTAATCAGAAAAACTAAGTTCAAACTTTTAAATACATCTAAGAACAATAAACCTGATAAATTTGTTCCTTTTCGTTACATAAACAAACATAGTGAGACCATTGGTAATGTATTTAAGAAAAATTCTATCATGCCTGGTTATAAAATGTGTAAAAGCCTCACACTCAACAATGAAAAACCTGATTTAAATAAAGCCCTGTTTCAAAGGTGTATACATGATTGAATGTAATGGTGGTGTGGCGTGTGATAAAAAATATATTGGATTTACAAATCGTACATTTCATGAAAGATTTAAGGAGCATAGTGCTGTAAATCACAATACCCGTTGTCTAAGGTAGCACAGCACTTGAAACAAAACAGTACTCATAAAATTGATTTTGATAAATCACTAAAGATTCTCAAAAAATGTAGTGACAATAAAAAGGCTCAGGTGTGGGAGGAATACTTTATTTATGACAATGTTGTAAAAAAACAGAAACAATGAATTATTAAATAAGCAAGAAGACTTTTCTGACAAAATTACATATAAACTTTACAATTGCCTGGTAGATAGGAATAAAGGACTGGTCACCTAATCAGCTGATGATAACGGAAGTTGCACCTTGATCTCACTGCCGCATCGCAACCAGTAGGCCTACAAGATCCGCCCGGGACAGTCCTATGTCAATGTGCGTGTACCGACGTCGGTTGTTCGTATTTATTTGTGTGAAATGTGTCCGTTTGTATTTTATGTGACTTTAAGTTTTAAATATTTGACAACCACCAAAATGTGGGCTTTTTTATGATTGATTTGCCGCTGAGGATGAGGGGTAGTGCCCTCGAAACATGTCCGGCAATCCATTGATTTGAGGATTATTTTGATACCTTAAGGCAATTACGTAAGTAATAACTTTAATTAATTTGATAAAAAGGTATCAAGGCTGTTACAATAATACATATGTTTTAGTTTTAAGAAGGCTAACTTTATATTTTTTATTGATTAGGTTTATAATAAGGTACTACTTAAACATGGTTTGCAGGTTCTTAGAGAAGTTATCAACAATCAAATGATGGCCTATGAAGATTGGATCAAAGAACATTTTGGAAGTACAAATTCCACGGAGATAGAAGAACCAGAGAAAAAAATTACTGAGGAAGCAAATCAAGAGAAACAAGAAATGGTGTGGCTTGACTGGGATTTCCGCAGCAATCCCCACACACGGTGGAAACATATTGTAGAAAAGGAGAAAAGAAAAAAAGAGAGGGAAGATAAAGGTGCTGAGATTAGCGAAAAGAACGGTGATAAGGAAAGAGATCAAACTAGAAACAGAGATGGTCGTGGTTCAAAAAGATATCATCATAGGGAAGATTTTAGGAAGGTTGAAAACGAAGATAGAGCTACAAGAGATAGATATCGTCATGACAGGCACCACAGTCGAAGAACTGATGAATATGAAAGGGATGACCTCACAAGAAGGAACGAATCAAGAAGAAAAGACAGCCACCACTCAAGACATAGAGAAGATAGATATGATGAAGAGTATTCAAAAACAAAACGTTATAAAAGTGATAGGTGTGAAGAAGGTTACAATTTTAAACATAAGCAGAAAAATGAACACAATTATGGCGATGAATACAAACCAAAACACAAAGAAAAGTTTACCTCTAACAATGGAAAGGAGGCAGGAAAGAAAGTGGATTATTACAAAGAAACCACTGATAAAAGTTTTAGAATTGGCAAAAATGTTGGCAGTTATGAATCAAACAGTACCACTAGGGTAAAGAAGAAAATAATGGAGAAAGCTCTTTCAACTACATTTACAAATCCAGTGATACTGTCAGGTTGAAAAACGAGGAAGACTCGGACAGTACAAATTCTTATTCCTTGAGTGATTCAAGTCTGTCTTCTAGTTCAAGTGATTCTATGAGGGTAAAAAAACAAAAGAAATCAAAGAAAAAACACAAGCACAAGCCACAAAAAGAAACATAAAAAAGATCGTAAATGAATGTGGTGAAAAGCCTTGGAAATAAATTTTGTCTGTTTTCTAATTCTTGCTTTTATTCACTACCTGTTTCAATGACTATTGTAAATTATAAAACTAGAATGGGGTATTATAATTTCTGATGCAATGTATTCACATAACAGTTAGTTGACACATTGATAAAATATTTTAGAAAAAGAGTTCAAAGAATAGCATATTTTGAAAGAGTTCTAAAAGTTTTCTTACCAATAACATAAAGAGTTTTTATCTTACTGAAAATTTAATAAAAATATATAATACCCGTGTTGCCCCGTGTATAATACCTGTGTACTTGGCCAATTTTGTGTCATTTGGTGATTTATCCATTTTAACCATAAATACTATGGTAAAAAGGTTTGCTACATTTGGAATTTTATAAGCAAATATAGGATAACTACTACCTTGTAAAGGTACATACCACTTTGCACCAAGATCTGATAATATTTTTATTTTTCCCATAATGAATGAATTTGGAAAAATTCATTCATTATGGGATGAATGAATTCACCATGTGATGGAAATGGTGAATGAGTATAGATGTGGGTTTGGCGGCAATAAAGTATGAAGTATGGGTATGGAGGCAATCCCAGACGTTTGCCAATGTATGGGTGTTATAAACAAATATAATTACTTCTTATCTCGTGAAGTTACGTAAAAAAATTTATCAAATTATAACAGTAGTAAACGAGTAAGATGAGAGGTTTGTTGATTTCCCTTAATAATAACATGGAATCGTTTTTTATATATTTTTCATTACTGGTAAAGTAGGTTAAAAGTTCAAAATACCAAATTGTTTGTTTTTTAAAGGTCCTTCAAGTGGTTCTAGTTAAATTATTAAATTTTAAAAGTTTTGGTCATAAAATGCCAAAAAACATTGTTGACCAACTTGAAACCCCCATGGTCTGATCACCATGGTTTTCGAATTTAACCTGATGAACACTGCCTTAGACATCTGTATCAAATTTCATCAAAATCGGTTTATTGTTCAAGAGTAATCAA
>JAQYXR010000783.1:0-56916 GCA_030545055.2 Neoaliturus tenellus
GAAGGAAGAAGATATTAAAAATGGTAGATATCGTATAGGGTTGGATAAATTTGTATTTATGCGTTGAACTACCGATGCTACATCTAGTTACATGTTGAACTTCACAGTGTAAACATGGTGAATCAAGAAAAACTATTGAAAGAAATAAAATCACTCAGTGATTCTATTAGGATGAAGAATCGTGCATTGAGGATGGGTTTAAGTGAAAGAGAAGAATTTCTAGAGACTACATTTAAACCTATTACGGAACCTTTAAAACAGATATCAGAAACTATTGGTAAACCTCATTATGAAGGAGATGTTTTACTACCAGTTTCTAAACAAGAAGTACAAGCATTAAAAAAAGAAGAAGATGATGATTCATATACAAGTGCTAGTGAGCAAGAAGAAACAAAAGAAGAAGAAGAACCAATTGTTGAAAAGGAAGAAGAACAGCCAATACCAGAAGCAGAACAATCTATTCCAAATTTAACTCAATTGAGTAGCGATATATTACAACATGGACCTCTTGGAAGAAAATATATAATGAAAATGCTACATGACATGAAATCAAACCCGAATTTGAGTAGATCACACGTATACGGAGCAAGAATTGATGGGAATGAATTGAAGATTGGCGATTCAAAGCTTGAAATAACACAAGACGATTACATCATTATTGGTGAGCATAGATATAAAGGAACAAAAGGATTATATGAATTAATTTTTAAAAACATACCACTAAGATATTCATCCAAAGATTTAAGTGTTTTTAAGGAGATTCTACAAAATACTAACGCTCATAAAAGAAACTACTCAAAAAATGCAATGATTAATCGTTCACGTGCAACAAAATATAACATCGTTATAAAAAAGTTGTTTCCTCCACGAAAATTGCCAACATTACGTACTGCACCAGCGGTGAGACAACCACTGAAAAGAAAATCTTTATCACTTATGGATTTATCACTTCTTGAACAACATGGTAAAAAGAGTAAAGGAGATACTTCAACATCTGGCAAAGGATTGATGAAAAATCTATACAATACGAATGTGATTTACTACAACGACATCAATAAATTGGTTGATAGAATGAGACTATTGCATGAAGCCATGGAAGCCGGTCATACAGGTTTAAATAATGAATGGGTAGCTCTGATTGACGAACTCAGGAATCGCGGCATAATCGTATAATTGTCCGCGGATATATAAGAGTTGCAGGCGTATAATGTGTCAGTTCTAACATGAGCGTCGACAAGTTCGGACGATACTCCGCGTTAGGAGTGCAAGTTGGAGAAAACAGAAAAAGAAGTGGATTACTGCAAACACCCGAAGGTGACTATAACATAAATAATAAACGTTTAAAGTTTGTTAAGGATCCAGAAGAAGATGGAGATGCAACAAATTTAAAAACAGTAAAGGAGGAAACATCTACAAGTTTAAAACTCGACAACAACCAACTGTATGATGCAAAATCTCACAGGGTTATTAATGTTGCAAAACCAGTCAACAATGGAGATGTTGTTAATAAAGGTTATTTTCTATCTGCGATGGAATACGCTTTACTGTTGGAAAAGACTAAAAGTGGAAAAAAGTACAATGCTTTAAATTATAAAATAACTAATGTTGCAGATCCAACCGAGGATACAGATACAATCAATAAGCGTTATTTGCATTCTGTAATACCAGAAAAGAAAAAAGATGGATTTTCCTTCTATAAATATACTATAAACGATATTGGATATCCTAAAGAAGAAAGTGATGGTGTTAATATTAAATACATTAAAGATAATTGTATTTTATATAATGGTGCTGTTATTGATTGTCATGGAAAAGTGTTGTCCAATCTGAAAGATGGTTCAACTCCATCGGATGCTGCTACTGTGAGACAAATGAATGAAAGCTTGAAGAAAGGAACATCCGCTTTTGTTAAACAAAATCAGGTGGTGTCAAAGAAAGGTGATGAGTTTGTGCAAGGAAGTGAAAAGTTTACCTTACTACAACTACAAAATAACAAGTGGGATGGAAAAAATAAAAGATTGTCAAATATAAGTTTAGGCACGGAAGAACATGATGCTGTTATTTTAACACAAGTGCCACAACTATCAGCTACTGGTGTTAACTTTATATGTGGAGGCAGACGATTAACCGAAGTTAAATCTGGTAAAGATGATCAGGATTGTGTTGTTGTAAAACAAACTATAGTTAGAGATAAAATAAATAACGTATATGATGGAAAAAATAAAAGAATATCTAACATATCAGCAGGAATAGCTCCGAATGATGTTGCTACTATTAATCAAGTTATAGCAACCTCTAATAACGATCCATCTGTGTATACATGTAATGGTAAACGTATCACAAATCTTGATAATCCTACACGTAACAAAGATGCTACTAATGTAGAGTATGTAATGAATCTTGTAGGTAATGTAGTTATTGATATGCATAATCATTTGATTAATGCATCGATGAAACACAATAAAATCGAAGATTCTCAGAGAAACCAATGGATTAAAGATGAAATCATTGATAGATACTAGTAAAACTTATGAATATTTAAGTATGGAATACACAAAAAAAGGATTCATTATCATAAAGTATTTCATAGAGTGAAGACGTTGGTTACATAAAACAGCATAATGAAGACCGTATCGCTCAGTCGTCGTCAAGACAGCGGCAAGAGAGGACGTGGTTTAACATCAGCTGCATTATCCCTGCTCAGACGGATTCCAATTGGTGCTGTTGTGAATCGAGCGATAGACGCTTTACCATACGAATTACATCTGCCCGGAGGTTATCAATATTGTGGACCTGGAACTAAGTTGGCAAAACGTTTAGCAAGAGGAGATCCTGGAATTAATAAATTAGATCAAGCTTGCAAAGAACACGATATAGCATATTCAAAGTATAAAGATTCAACAAATAGATCAATAGCAGATAAAATTCTAGCGGAAAAAGCTTGGCAAAGAGTAAAATCAAGTGACGCAAATATTGCAGAAAAAGCAGCAGCTTGGGCAGTAACTACAGCCATGAAGACAAAAGCAAAGTTAGGTGGTGGAAGACGTCGCAGAGGAAAACCTGCAAAGAGAGGCGCTCCCAAAAGAGGTGGAAACATTAAAAAAGGACGTCGTAGAACTCATAAGGCAAGTGTAAAGAAGACTTCTGTTTGGCAAATGGTAAAAAACGGAGCAGGTTTATACCTAAGACCATACCGTGTGTACTAAATAAGAAGAATCAATTGATAATTCCAAATAAAGCCTTAACAAATCATCAGTTAAATGATTATGTAAATTGTTTGAAAATACCATTCTTTCGAGGAGTTTTTATGAAAGATGCATTACCAACTAAAATATGGAAAAATGAAACTGGAATAGTAAATTTGGATTCCACCTATGGTCCAGGCACTCATTGGGTATGCTATAAAAAACTCGGACAAACCATTTACTACTTTGACAGTTTTGGCAATCTACCACCGCCAAAAGAACTGCAACATTATTTTCGAAACTCCAAAAACATTTTTTACAATTACAAAAGAGAACAACCTAACAATACTGAAATATGTGGGCATTTATGTTTGGAGTTTCTAGCGAAGAGTGTCAGTCAGCTTTAAGATGTCATCGTATACAGTGTCACTGAGTGGAAATTCATCCACATTGAAAAGTACGCTGTTCCCAGCATTGCGTCTATCCAAGGAAAGATTATGGGAAGCGGCATTACTTGATTTGACTACCTACAATTCAATTCCTAATGTTACAGAAGGAAAAAACAATTTACTACATTATTATGAAACTAAGGATGCTGCAGGAAAATACTCAGAATTGAAAATAATTACATTTCCTACTGGAGCTTATGAAATTGATGATATAAACCAATTATTACAGAAACAACTCGGAGAAGACAATATCACCGTTAAAGGAAACAATAATACTTTAAAAGCAGAAATAACTTCAAAATATTATATTGATGTCAGCTTGGAACAGTCGATTGGCAGTTTACTTGGATTTACAGATACAAAAAAAAAAATCTTAACTCCTGGAACTACTCATTCAGGTGATTCAACTGTAACAATATTGAAAGTAAATAGTATTGATGTCACGTGCAACATTATACACGGATCGTATAGAGATGGAGTTAATCAACATATTTTACATACATTTTATCCAACAGTGGCTCCCGGTTTTAAAATTGTTGAGAAGCCACAAAACTTGATATACCTACCGTTAAACACCAGTTTCATTTCAGACATCGTACTGAACATATTGGATCAAGACGGTCATAGTGTTGACTTTAGAGGAGAAACAATTACTATACGGATACACATCAGAGCAGCAACATAAAAGTCAACATGGGATTATCATTTAAACCGCAACGGAAGAGTCGGGAGCTCAGTAGCTCCTCGACATTGGAAGAGTTAACATCGGAAAACATTCGTTTTCTACAGAAGATTGGATTGAAACTTAACAGCGATGGATATCCTGGATATATCTCAAGGACCAACGTTCGACGAAACACTATGGGAGAAGGAATATCACACGCACAACCCTTACACTTCATCAAAATTAAACAATAACGATGAAATAAGGATCCCCATTCAACAACAAGATATTTACACTTTACCGTGTGAAAGTTACTTGTACATTGAAGGACGGGTATTAAAATTGGATGGAAAAACTGCTTCAACAGTTCCTTTTATAAATAACCCGATGGCATATCTTTTTGATGAAATAAGATATGAAATATCAGGGGTGACGGTTGATTCAACAAAAAAGGTTGGTTTAACAACGACATTGAAAGGATTAACATCATTAACACCGCATGAGAAGAATTCAATAGTCACCGCCGGATGGGTTGCCCCCGATAAAGACACTATAACACCAGCTTCCAACGGTCACTTTGATTTTCATGTACCTTTACGATTGCTTTTGGGATTCGCTGAAGATTACAAACGGGTAATAATAAATGTCAAACAAGAATTAGTATTACTCAGATCTTCAACTAATAAGGACTTGATACTTGCAGACCCTGCAACTACGGAAGATAAACTGGAATGGCAACTACAGTTGGATAAAGTTGTTTGGAGAGTACCTCATGTAAGATTGGCTGATGAACATAGAATCCTATTATTGAGAAAGTTGAAATCTGACCGTGATATTGTGATGCCATTCCGAAGTTGGGAATTTCATGAATACCCTACACTACCTCAGACAGAACGACAAACATGGACCGTCAAGACATCAACTTACTTGGAACGAGCAAGGTACATAATACTCGGTTTTCAAACTAAGCGAAAAGATGTTATTACTGCAAATGCTGGTCAATTTGATCACTGTAAAATAAAGAATTGTAAAGTTTTCCTAAACTCTCAATTCTTTCCCTATGACAATTTGAATGTCATGTTCAGCAAAAAACGTTTTTCTATTTTATACGATATGTATGCAAGATTTCAATCGTCATATTATGGAAAGACTAATACACCACTATTATCACCTGACCAGTATTATTCCAAGGCTCCAATAATTGTAATCGATTGTTCAAAACAAAATGAATCGGTAAAATCATCAAGTGTAGATATAAAAATTGAAATGGAATTTGAAGAACCAGTAGCGGATGGAACTTCGGCATACTGTCTAATTCTACATGATAAAATAGTTACTTACACACCGCTGACCGGAATTGTGAAGAATGTACTTTAAGAAGAATTGTACAACAACTGCAAATTTTTGAGGTTAGAATTATCTGCTTTAATTTTTGAGGTTAGAATTTCATTTGTGAAAGACAAGTTCAAAACAAACAATTATGTAATTGTATAAATTTCAAGGATTTACGAAAAATATAAAAGCGAGAAAATAATTAGTAGAAACTTCATTCTATCTTCAACCGTCGTATGGGAAACATCATTCGCAAGATGAATTCTACTAACGGAGAAGAAAATACACCTCTAATGGATGATAATAGTTCAGATATAGAAAAACAAGTTGAACGAGAAATGGACGAGTTCCTAAAATTCAACAAACATAAGAAGAGAGAAGAAGAAAAAGCTGAAAAAGAAGTAAAAAGGAAGAAGGTTGAAGTTAACATTACAACCAATATTTTAACAGAAGTATTTCTTCGGATTATCTACCCAATTTCTTCATGCATGACAAAAAGTATATCAGTTGGAATTTTAAAATCAATGGATTATTCACCAATTGTTATTTTAAATCATGGAAACAAAATGGTTACTTTCAGTGAAATTACTTGGGAATCTCTCATGAAACATTTACATCTTTTGGAGTGCTATTTAAGTAACAACACATTTGGAAGAAGAACAAGATTAAGTTTATTGGAATCAAATATTGAAGTTGATATAGTAAAACATCGTGGAGGACAAATTGTTCGCTTCAGAGATTTAACTACACATAATGTTAAATTATATTTCACTAAAGAAGAATTTTATACTTTAAGTTGTACTACCGGTCCCGTCACCAGATATTTGAAACAACTAATATTTTCAAGTGCAATAATTAAAGACTATCTAATTAATACATTGGACAAAAAACCTTTTGTTCCAATTTTATACGGTCCCGTGGATACTTCAATCTTTAATAGAATACCTCAAGAAGTTGAAATGTGGAGACAATTAAACAACTATCACACCAATTTTAATATTGATGAAGTGGCACAAGAAGTGAAAGAAGAAGAACAATCCTGTCTGTTATAAACATCGGCTCATTCAATTTTTAAGTCAGTTGTTAGTAAGACTTCATCATGAATAACGGGTTTCGTTTTCTAATGCGCCACATATAATGGAAGTTAAAAGAGGTATAATTGAATTTCAAGCTTTCCGAGGAAATGATGGTAATTTTATTATTAAAGAATTAGTAATCTTGGACATGAACACATCAGTAGTTTATCATTATTTGTTCAAACCTCCAGTACCATTTAATAGACTAACAACTAAAGCGAAAGTTACAAACAAATGGTTGAACAAACATTTTCACAACTTAAGATGGGATGAAGGTTTCATTAATTATAACATGATGCCGCACATTATGAATCATTATTGCAAAGAGTTTAAAATTATCTACACAAGGGGATTGGAAAAAGCAAATTGGATACAATCATTTACAAGCAACGAAGTGATTAATGCAATAATTGATAAAGATTTCCAATGCTACTTCAACGAACTTTGTATTTCATCAAAAAGTTTTAAACATCGAAGGTCGCAGTGCGCTTTAAAGAATGCCTACCGCTTGAATAATTTCCTTCAACAAACTGGTGGGGGTAGTGTCAGTGGTGGGGGTAGTGTCGATTATAAAAGTGAGAGCGCTACCATGACACAGCATGAGTATTACTCAAACCTCCGAAGAGACAACATCTCCGACGGACATTCTTATTAACAAGAAGATTAACAACAACATCAATATGGCATCACAGAACTTACTTCAAAGTTTAGTTGATCAGTTTAACGCTCATTCTAAATCATCAATTCTACCTACGAAGAAATGTTCTGAACTAAAAGAAGAAAAACACTACATCATTCATACTATTAAGAAAATGGAAACTTCAGTAGGTGATGCTATAAATTGCACTTTGAGCGAGGCACCTTATACAATTGGTGATGAAGCAAAATTTCAGATCTTCTTACCAAAGCGCTTCGTACAACTACTTCAAAATGAAGATCTTCGTATAATTCAACCCGGCGCACTCTATTTGGTATCACATGGACCCAGTGGAAACAACTCTACTGAACTTACAATTCATGTAACACCTACTACTGATTAGTTTATGTACATAACATTGTAACTATTTGTTTGTAATTGTTTTTCAATAAATATGATATAAAGAAAAAAACAAAAAAAATTAAAAGAAGCAACATATTGTGATGTCTTTGTACATTACAATATGTTGCTTTTTTTAAAAATTCCACGGGATGACCTTGACCCACTTGTGTGTGATTATAAAAGCGAAAATCTACTTGTAAAATTCATCAGTCTACGACTACCTTTCGTACCGTACACATCTCGCTCACTCTATCGCTTAATATAAAAACTAAAAGATGTCTCTCAAAGTCAAATGTGCATCTTATGATACCAACACCATTACAACTTTTGAACAACTCGAAGATTTAACCAACGAAATGCGAGTTTTACTTACCGGTGGTTATCACTTAACTGTTGATGTTAGTGCTACTAATACAAGGATGTTCACTAAAACAAAATATTGCGATGATGAAATATTTATTTCTACACAACCTACAACTTCTTCATCGCCAACTGGTCAACATAACATCAAGTTCCAAAAGTATTACCAATGTTGAATAACTTTTGACAGACAAAACTACAACTAAAGAATCACATGATCAATGTGAGTTAATAAAAAGGATGTGATACTTGTATAAATAATCATTTGCTTCTCAGCTCTCACCACGACAAGACCTATTTAAGAAAATGTTGTACAGAATGATGATTCAACTTGATGGAAAAATCTATGGAAAAGACTACAACACCGTTGAACAAATGACCCAAGATTTAGATGTATTAACTAAAGAAGGATATCAAGCTAAATTAATTTTAAAATTTCCTGAAGTACATCCATTATCAACAGAAGAACTTGTTGCTATGGCTAAGGCGGAGAGAGAGAAAAATTCTGAAGAAAACAAAGAGAAACAAACTTCCTAAATTTTAATAATCCTTACACTTGTAAGGTATAATTTTTAAAACTCCATTTGGATGACCTTGAAATTACCCCCACCACTTTTCACAGTACATAAAACTCACTATTCAACACTATACACTCTTATTCTTTCACTGGACTCCGCAGCGTCAACATGGAAGAGCAAAAATACAAGTACAAACCTCGTTACTGTTGTGAACAACAGTGTACAGATTTAGGACCAATGATGGTGGATGGGTTAGCTTGTACTAAATGTGAATTCTTCGGATCTTGTTATTGCAAATGCAAAACAAAACAACTACCACCACCGGAATTGCGAACTTTCAAATTTTACAAATCAAGATATTTTCATACATGTTGTCCTCAAAGATGTTTCAAATTTCACCCTCTAGATCTTGCTCATTGTCAACGCACCAATTCTCATCAAGATGATTTTTGTACACATATGATAAAAAGATGTAAATACAGATCAGATTGGTATTCCGATCCTGTAGAACCATCAAATGTGTAATTTCAGTTTTACACTCTTTTTTAAAACTTCATTTGGATGACCTTGAGATTTCCCCCCACCACTAGTTCTAATTTTTATATAATATTAAATCATTCCACTTCCAACACTCTAACTAACAACATGGAAAACAAATTTATCAAGTTTGAACATATAATAACTGACAGGGAAGAGATGGAAGAATTGTTTCAAAACTTACTTTCTATCATTGACGAATATCCTATAAGATGGTTCAGAATTGTAGTTCAATATTTAAATCCTGGTGAATTGTTTTCTTCATCGAGTGAAGAGGATGAAACAACTACTTCGGTTCAAATAATTGAATTAAAAGACGAAGAAGAAGAACTAAACATTTTATTTAATCATAAGCTCAAGGTTCCCCATATAAAAGCCCCCTCCCTAGACAGCCCCCCTCCCTAGACGCCTGCTCAAGGTCACCATTATATAAGCCCCCTCCCTATGCGCCGATCCTCATTCCATCACCGACTCTCCAACAATGAACAACTCTCCATTGGCCCGAATGAATTCTAGTTTTGAAATAAACTCTAAAGAAGAGTTACAAGACATTTTTAATATTTTACAAGAACTTGTAGATAATTTTACAACCATCAAAATGAATTTGGAAATAACATACGATTGTCCTATTTGTGATAAGGTTGAAAGTTTAGACGAAGACAGTTTACTAAATCTAACTCCTGCACCATCTGACACTACTGATGGTAATAATGAAGAGCAACGTCTTTCCCCCACCACTTCTTTATAATTCATCCTTCCCCCCACCACTTCTTTATTTAACTAACATTTCTCCCTTTCACTTCTTATTCCGTCTTCGACTTCTGAACTATCAACATCACTAAAATTTCAAACACTAACACAATCATGATGGATATGATGGATGAAGTTCCCTTCGTAACTAGAATGGAAGAGGATAAATTGAAATTAGAAATTAAACGATTGGAAATGGAACGGGAAAACCAACTTGAAATGTTACATTTGTTCAAGCTTTTCAAATACATCATCTGGGGACTCTGCATTTACCTTCTCATCGTCGTCGGTGTTTGCATTTACAACTCTGTAATTCATCACAAAAGTTCAACTTGTTTAAACTCTGCTGTTGCACATTAATTGTATGTTCACTAATAAAATTCAAAAGTTACTTCAACCTATCCTACTATCACCAACTAGTTCAACTTAGAACTATTTCTGGTGGTAGTTGGGTAGGCTTTTTTAAAACTTACTCTGGATGACCTTGACATACTTTCCAGATCCTATTTATAAATTTGAATTTCAGTTTTAAACTAACTTTTAGTTTTGTTCAACTATTAAGAGTTTTGTTAACACCGTCAAATTTCAGTTTTCAACTAACTTTTAATTTATGTATACTTTTAGTTCAACCCTAGTTACTTTATTCGCAAATTCAGTTCAACCGACCGCCAACGCTATTGCCATCTCCACCCCAATATTTTAAAGTTTCTGCCCCCAACACCTGCCCGAACATCTGTTCGGTTTTAAAAATATAAAAGAAAGGTAAAGGAGTGGGGGTGGCTCATGCTCACCAATGCAAAACTAAGGTTTGAGGTTAGAATTATCCATGGCAGCCGCCATGTCTGGTTCAGTTTTACCACATAGAGTCGGCGACCGGTTATTAATCTAAAGGAGTGGGGGAAGGGGTGGTGGGGGAAGGTTGCCGTTTTATAAGCCCTCTCCCTAGGCGGCGCTTCTCATTCGATCGCCAACTTTCAAACGATAAACACCTCTCCCATGGCACGAATCAATTATCCCGCTATCACCAACTACTTCAACTTAAAACTATTTCTGGTGATAGTTGGATAGAATTTTTTAAAACTTACTCTGGATGACCTTGACATATTTTCCGCATCTCAGTTATAAGTTTGAATTTCAATTTTGAACTAACTCTTAATTTTTCTTCAACTGTTAGAGTTTCGTTAACACCGACGAATTTCAATTTTGAACTAACTTTTAATTTTAATTTTATGCGCAAATTCACTTCACCCTAACGCCAACACTATCGCCATCTCCACCCCAACCTATATGGCATAAAATATAACTACAGCATCTCATATATACCCTCTAACCCCCACCGGAAGCTATGTGACATGGCAGCTGGCGCCAGCTGCCGCAGCACGTGGCCCGGTGGGCACGTGGCCGGTTTTAAAAGTGACCAAAACACACTACTGCCAAACATCACTAACACAATACTAAGCATATGTTTCTTTCAAGCTCGCATTTCGGTGCTGTTGATGTTTTTTGTTCTCATGTGATTGGTTTTGTACAAATCTGTATTGTTGTAAGAAGATCAATTAAGACTTAATATTAAGACCCTAAATAAAGGTAGGCCTAAGTGAGCAAATATTTTTTAGGTTTTCTTCATAAAAGTGTAAAAAAAAACATAATTTCTGTTGACTAGTAAACCTAATTTTTTTTCTTTTCTTTTTTTATAGATTTAATGGTCCACCGACTGACAACTACATTTTTATAATTTATATATGACGTAAAGTATTTTAAGGCCTAATTAAAACGGGCTTTTAGTTGTGATTGTCGAACAAATGGGGTGGGATGGGGCGCAATCGCGGAGTAATGACCTTGACTGCTGGAACACCTGTTCTCCCGCTGGGATGTTCTAAAATAGAAACAAAAATTATGACTTTGCTAGGGAGAAGGCTAGAACAAGACCTCGCTACGGCTAGACAAGTTGTATTATGATGATGTGTGATGTTAGAATGAATATAAGCCTAATAATTCTCTATTAATTTTTATACTATTTTCATTAGGTTTTTTTTATAAAACCTATACTAATTTTGTAATAAGAAAACTAATCCAAAAACCTCCACTTTTCATTTTTTTTACTAATATTTATCCACCAATATATAAATAAATACAAAGAATTAAAGATCATAGCTTTGGCATATTTATTTTGGAGGAAAAGTAAATAATTTAATAACAACTAAGTAAGTTAGGTTACAGAATAGTAAATTTGGATTTAAAATATTATCGTATATCCAATACGTGTTTTTTTTTTTTTTTTTTTTTTTTTTTTTTTTTTAGTTGAAGGGAAGTGAATTTTCAAGGTAAGTAGGTTGGTTCCCTTAATCTAGGGGCCCGGACTTCATAATTGCACAGGGGCCCGAGAATTCTGTCGCCGGGCCTGCGAACAATCTTGCTAAAATACTCGACAATAGTGACACTATTTACCGACTAAAAAAGGTATGTTAGAGAGTTGGATCTGCCATACAGGTTTGCCTAATTTGCAGTAAATAAGCAACAATATTTGTCACTGGACAAATACTTGCTCATGTGAATATTCTTTTTATCATTTTTACTTATTGTTCTATGTCTTTTGAACAGATTGTAAAATAAAATTTGAAAAAAGCTATATGCTTTTATGCAAAGCACGACAGCCTGCCATTTCTGGCTCAAACATTCATTTGAGGTCCAGTTGGCGACATTGTTTTCAATTATATTTCAATTCTATTTACCTCTCTTTATAAAGATACTAAAAATTAACTTAAAGGTTTTATTTTAAGTCTTCATTTGCCGTCTTCAATTGCTGCTGTCTGAAATGTGATGATTACATTATGATTTTCAGCCCGATTTGAGGCATCCCATGAAATTTTTAATGAAATATTTAACGGAAGCTTTACGATCCTGTTTAACAGAAAGTAATGTTGCAAAGCCGACCTCAAATGAACGTTCGAGTCAGAAATGGCAGGCATATCAAACTTTGCATATAAGCATTTTACCGAAATTTCAAAACGCAATAACTCGCGTTATATTCGACCTTTTTGAGGTCGGGTTTGTGGCATTTTGATCTCTATTCAAAGACCTTTAAAATTATATAAAAAATGACATTTCCCAATACAGTTTTCTCTACGACTTCCTTTAGGGGGCGTCCCCTGTGTTGCCTGTGTTTGTTACCACACTGGAAATGTGGCAACATCGATTTTTTACATCTACTAATGTTTCCAACAATAATCAAAAGTCAAATTTCGTTAGACTTCAATGCATGCTCAATCTGTTTAGTGCCTGGACTAAAAGTACAATATTACTATTTTTGCGCGTTAGAAATAGTTTTCCAATGTCAAAAGTTTCATGTAATTAATTTGCATTTTTTATTTTTAAGATCGAATGCATATTGAATAAAACTTGATAATTTTATACATTTATACCAGTTTATAACAGGTTTTATGCAATGGAAATTTATATTTATTTATTAATAAGTATAAACAATAGGTTTAAATAAAATGTGAAAATTACGTTATCAGTTTTACAAGTATTTTTTACTTTTACGTTTTTCTTAATTTTTACGTAAAACCGTTATTAGAAGGCGTATAACTTATATTATTTGAAATTATAAAGCTTAGATTTTTAAGTTATATTAAGTTATTAATTTTGTACAACCCCATTATTGTAGCACATTAGAACAATTAATTTCTTAAAAGTAGTCAAATGTAAAATTATAGTAAAACCCGTTAAAAATAAAACGCGAAAACAAATCATATTACTTTTACATTTTATAATCTTTTCATGAGTAGTGGGGATTGGTTACTTTTGCGACGGAAGTCCTGTGCCGCCATGTGCCATTTAATGGGGCACACAGCTTCCGGCTGGGCAGATGATTATTTAAAGGAGGGGGAGGAGATGGCGTGAGCAAATTTGCGCATAAATTAAAAGTTAGTTCAAAACTGAAATTCAACTTGATAATTGGGTTATGGAAGTAGTGGGAAAAAGCCACTCCTGGCACAGATCAGCTGCCCCCCGAGCAGCTGCCGTGGCAGCTGGTGCCAGCTGCCATGTCACATAGCTTCCGGTGGGGGTTAGAGGGTATATATGAGATGCTGTAGTTATATGTTATGCCATATAGGTTGGGGTGGAGATGGCGATAGTGTTGGCGTTAGGGTGAAGTGAATTTGAGCATAAAATTAAAAGTTAGTTCAAAATTGAAATTCGTCGGTGTTAACGAAACTCTAACAGTTGAAGAAAAATTAAGAGTTAGTTCAAAATTGAAATTCAAACTTATAACTGAGATGTGGAAAATATGTCAAGGTCATCCAGAGTAAGTTTTAAAAAATTCTATCCAACTATCACCAGAAATAGTTTTAAGTTGAAGTAGTTGGTGATAGCGGGATAATTGATTCGTGCCATGGGAGAGGTGTTTCTCGTTTGAAAGTTGGCGATCGAATGAGAAGTGCCGCCTAGGGAGAGGGCTTATAAAATGGCAACCTTCCCCCCACCACCCCTTCCCCCACTCCTTTAGACCAATAACCGGTCGCCGACTCTATGTGGTGAAACTGAACTAGACATGGCGGCCGCCATGGATAATTCTAACCTCAAACCTTAGTTTTGCATTGGTGAGCATGCGCCACCCCCACTCCTTTACCTTTCTTTTATATTTTTAAAACCGAACAGATGTCCGGGCAGCTGCCCCTATGGGCAGATGTTCGGGCAGGTGTTGGGGGCAGAAATGTTAAAATATTGGGGTGGAGATGGCAATAGCGTTGGCGGTCGGTTGAACTGAATTTGCGAATAAAGTAACTAGGGTTGAACTAAAAGTGTACATAAATTAAAAGTTAGTTGAAAACTGAAATTTGACGGTGTTAACAAAACTCTTAATAGTTGAACAAAACTAAAAGTTAGTTTAAAACTGAAATTCAAATTTATAAATAGGATCTGGAAAGTATGTCAAGGTCATCCAGAGTAAGTTTTAAAAAAGCCTACCCAACTACCACCAGAAATAGTTCTAAGTTGAACTAGTTGGTGATAGTAGGATAGGTTGAAGTAACTTTTGAATTTTATTAGTGAACATACAATTAATGTGCAACAGCAGAGTTTAAACAAGTTGAACTTTTGTGATGAATTACAGAGTTGTAAATGCAAACACCGACGACGATGAGAAGGTAAATGCAGAGTCCCCAGATGATGTATTTGAAAAGCTTGAACAAATGTAACATTTCGAGTTGGTTTTCCCGTTCCATTTCCAATCGTTTAATTTCCAATTTCAATTTATCCTCTTCCATTCTAGTTACGAAGGGAACTTCATCCATCATATCCATCATGATTGTGTTAGTGTTTGAAATTTTAGTGATGTTGATAGTTCAGAAGTCGAAGACGGAATGAGAAGTGAAAGGGAGAAATGTTAGTTAAAAAAAGAAGTGGTGGGGGGAAGACGTTGCTCTTAATTATTACCATCAGTAGTGTCAGATGGTGCAGGAGTTAGATTTAGTAAACTGTCTTCGTCCGAACTTTCAACCTTATCACAAATAGGACAATCGTATGTTATTTCCAAATTCATTTTGATGGTTGTAAAATTATCTACAAGTTCTTGTAAAATATTAAAAATGTCTTGTAACTCTTCTTTAGAGTTTATTTCAAAACTAGAATTCATTCGGGCCAATGGAGAGTTGTTCATTGTTGGAGAGTCGGTGATGGAATGAGGATCGGCGCATAGGGAGGGGGCTTATATAATGGTGACCTTGAGCAGGCATATAGGGAGGGGGCTGTCTAGGGAGGGGGCTCTTATATGGGGAACCTTGAGCTTATGATTGAATAAAACGTTTAGTTCTTCTTCTTCGTCTTTTAATTCAATTATTTGAACCGAAGTAGTTGTTTCATCTTTTTCACTCGATGAAGAAAACAATTCACCAGGATTTAAATATTGAACTACAATTCTGAACCATCTTATAGGATATTCGTCAATGACAGAAAGTAAGTTTTGAAACAATTCTTCCATCTCCTCCCTCTCAGTTATTATATGTTCAAACTTGATAAATTTTGCTTCCATGTTGTTAGTTAGAACGTTGGAAGTGAAATGATTTAAAGTTAAATTTAATATTATATAAAAATTACAACCGGTAGTGGGGGAAATCTCAAGGTCATCCAATTGAAGTTTTAAAAAAGAATGTAAAACTGAAATTACACATTTGATGGTTCTACAGGATCGGAATACCAATCTGATCTGTATTTACATCTTTTTATCATATGTGTACAAAAATCATCTTGATGAGACTTGGTGCGTTGACAATGAGCAAGATCTAGAGGGTGAAATTTGAAACATCTTTGAGGACAACATGTATGAAAATATCTTGATTTGTAAAATTTGAAAGTTCGCAATTCCGGTGGCGGTAGTTGTTTTGTTTTGCATTTGCAATAACAAGATCCGAAGAATTCACATTTAGTACAAGCTAACCCATCCACCATCATTGGTCCTAAATCTGTACATTGTTGTTCACAACAGTAACGAGGTTTGTACTTGTATTTTTGCTCTTCCATGTTGACGCTGCGGAGTCCAGTGAAAGAATAAGAGTGTATAGTGTTGAATAGCAAGTTATATGTACTGTGAAAAGTGGTGGGGGGTAATTTCAAGGTCATCCAAATGGAGTTTTAAAAAATTATACCTTACTAATGTAAGGAATGTTGATACTTAAGAAGTTTGTTTCTCTTTGTTTTCTTCAGATTTTTTATCTTTCTCAGCTTTAGCCATAGCAACTAGTTCTTCTATTGATAGCGGATGTACTTCAGGAAATTTCAAAATTAATTTAGCTTGGTATCCTTCTTTAGCTAATACATCTATATCTTTAGTCATTTGTTCAACAGTGTTGTAATCTTTTCCATAGATTTTTCCATCAAGTTGAATCATCATTCTGTACAACATTTTCTTAAATAGGTCTTGTCGTGGTGAGAGCTGAGAAGCAAATGATCATTTATTCAAGTATCACATCCTTTTTATTAACTCACATTCAACACGTGATTCTTTAGTTGTAGTTTTGTTTGTTAAAAGTTATTCAACATTGGTAATATTTTTGGAACTTGATGTTATGTTGACCAGTAGGCGATGAAGAAGTTGTAGGTTGTGTAGAAATAAATATTTCATCATCACAATATTTTGTTTTAGTGAACATCCTTGTATTAGTAGCACTAACATCAACAGTTAAGTGATAACCACCGGTAAGTAAAACTCGCATTTCGTTGGTTAAATCTTCGAGTTGTTCAAAAGTTGTAATGGTGTTGGTATCATAAGATGCACACTTGACTTTGAGAGACATCTTTTAGTTTTTATATTAAGCGATAGAGTGAGCGAGATGTGTACGGTACGAAAGGTAGTCGTAGACTGATGAATTTCACAAGTAGATTTTCGCTTTTATAATCACACAAAAGTGGGTCAAGGTCATCTCGTGGAATTTTTAAAAAAGCAACATATTGTAATGTACAAAGACATCACAATATGTTGCTTCTTTTAATTTTTTTGTTTTTTCTTTATATCATATTTATTGAAAAACAATTACAAACAAATATTTACAATGTTATGTACAAACTAATCAATAGTAGGTGTTACATGAATTGTAAGTTCAGTAGAGTTATTTCCACTTGGTCCGTGTGAAACCAAATAGAGTGCGCCAGGTTGAACTACACGAAGATCTTCATTTTGAAGAAGTTGTACAAAACGTGTAGGTAGGAAGATTTGAAACTTCGGTTCGTCACCAACTGTATACGGTGCCTCACTCAATGTGCAATTAATAGCATCACCTACTGAAGTTTCCATTTTCTTGATCGTATGAATGATGTAATGTTTTTCTTCTTTTAGTTCAGAACATTTCTTCGTAGGTAGAATTGATGATTTAGAATGAGCGTTGAACTGATCGACCAAATTTTGAAGTAAGTTCTGCGATGCCATCTTGATGTTATTGTTAATTTTCTTGTAAATAAGAATGTCCGTTGGAGATGTTGTCTCTTCGGAGGTTCGAGTAATACTCATGCTGCGTCATGGTAGCGCTCTCACTTTTATAATCGGCACTACCCCCACCACTTTTTTGAAGGAAACTATTCAAGCGGTAAGCATTCTTTAAAGCGCACTGCGACCTTCGATGTTTAAAACTTTTTGATGAAATACAAAGTTCGTTGAAGTAGCATTGGAAATCTTTATCAATTATTGCATTAATCACTTCGTTGCTTGTAAATGATTGTATCCAATTTGCTTTTTCCAATCCTCTTGTGTAGATAATTTTAAACTCTTTGCAATAATGATTCATAATGTGCGGCATCATGTTATAATTAATGAAACCTTCATCCCATCTTAAGTTGTGAAAATGTTTGTTCAACCATTTGTTTGTAACTTTCGCTTTAGTTGTTAGTCTATTAAATGGTACTGGAGGTTTGAACAAATAATGATAAACTACTGATGTGTTCATGTCCAAGATTACTAATTCTTTAATAATAAAATTACCATCATTTCCTCGGAAAGCTTGAAATTCAATTATACCTCTTTTAACTTCCATTATGTGTGGTGCATTAGAAAACGAAACCCGTTTATTCATGATGAAGTCTTATTAACAACTGACTTAAAAATTGAATGAGCCGACGTTTATAACAGACAGGATTGTTCTTCTTCTTTCACTTCTTGTGCCACTTCATCGATATTAAAATTGGTGTGATAGTTGTTTAATTGTCTCCACATTTCAACTTCTTGAGGTATTCTATTAAAGATTGAAGTATCTACGGGACCGTATAAAATTGGAACAAAAGGTTGTTTGTCCAATGTATCAATTAGATAGTCTTTAATTATTGCACTTGAAAATATTAGTTGTTTCAAATATCTGGTGACAGGACCGGTAGTACAACTTAAAGTGTAAAATTCTTCTTTAGTAAAATATAATTTAACATTGTGGGTAGTTAAATCTCTGAAGCGAACAATTTGTCCTCCACGATGTTTTACTATATCAACTTCAATATTTGATTCCAATAAACTTAATCTTGTTCTTCTTCCAAATGTGTTGTTACTTAAATAGCACTAAAAAAGATGTAAATGTTTCATGAGAGATTCCCAAGTAGTTTCACTGAAAGTAACCATTTTGTTTCCATGATTTAAAATAACAATTGGTGAATAATCCATTGATTTTAAAATTCCAACTGATATACTTTTTGTCATGCATGAAGAAATTGGGTAGATAATCCGAAGAAATACTTCTGTTAAAATATTGGTTGTAATGTTAACTTCAACCTTCTTCCTTTTTACTTCTTTTTCAGCTTCTTCTTTTTCTCTCTTCTTATGTTTGTTAAACTTTAGGAACTCGTCCATTTCTCGTTCAACTTGTTTTTCTATATCTGAACTATTATCATCTATTAGAGGTGTATTTTCTTCTCCGTTAGTAGAATTCATCTTGCGAATGATGTTTCCCATACGACGGTTGAAGATAGAATGAAGTTTCCACTAATTATTTTCTCGCTTTTATATTTTTCGTAAAATCCTTGAAATTTATACAATTACATAATTGTTTGTTTTCAACTTGTCTTTCACAAATAAAATTCTAACCTCAAAAATTGAAGCAGATAATTCTAATCTCAAAAATTTGCAGTCGTTGTACAATTCTTCTTAAAGTACATTCTTCACAATTCCGGTCAGCGGTGTGTAAGTAACTATTTTATCATGTAGAATTAGACAGTATGCCGAAGTTCCATCCGCTACTGGTTCTTCAAATTCCATTTCAATTTTTATATCCACACTTGATGATTTTACCGATTCATTTTGTTTTGAACAATCGATTACAATTATTGGAGCCTTGGAATAATACTGGTCAGGTGATAATAGTGGTGTATTAGTTTTTCCATAATATGACGATTGAAATCTTGCATACATATCGTATAAAATGGAAAAACGTTTTTTGCTGAACATGACATTCAAATTGTCATAGGGAAAGAATTGAGAGTTTAGGAAAACTTTACAATTCTTTATTTTACAGTGATCAAATTGACCAGCATTTGCAGTGATAACATCTTTTCGCTTAGTTTGAAAACCGAGTATTATGTACCTTGCTCGTTCCAAGTAAGTTGATGTCTTGACGGTCCATGTTTGTCGTTCTGTCTGAGGTAGTGTAGGGTATTCATGAAATTCCCAACTTCGGAATGGCATCACAATATCACGGTCAGATTTCAACTTTCTCAATAATAGGATTCTATGTTCATCAGCCAATCTTACATGAGGTACTCTCCAAACAACTTTATCCAACTGTAGTTGCCATTCCAGTTTATCTTCCGTAGTTGCAGGGTCTGCAAGTATCAAGTCCTTATTAGTTGAAGATCTGAGTAATACTAATTCTTGTTTGACATTTATTATTACCCGTTTGTAATCTTCAGCGAATCCCAAAAGCAATCGTAAAGGTACATGAAAATCAAAGTGACCGTTGGAAGCTGGTGTTATAGTGTCTTTATCGGGGGCAACCCATCCGGCGGTGACTATTGAATTCTTCTCATGCGGTGTTAATGATGTTAATCCTTTCAATGTCGTTGTTAAACCAACCTTTTTTGTTGAATCAACCGTCACCCCTGATATTTCATATCTTATTTCATCAAAAAGATATGCCATCGGGTTATTTATAAAAGGAACTGTTGAAGCAGTTTTTCCATCCAATTTTAATACCCGTCCTTCGATGTACAAGTAACTTTCACACGGTAAAGTGTAAATATCTTGTTGTTGAATGGGGATCCTTATTTCATCGTTATTGTTTAATTTTGATGAAGTGTAAGGGTTGTGCGTGTGATATTCCTTCTCCTATAGTGTTTCGTCGAACGTTGGTCCTTGAGATATATCCAGGATATCCATCGCTGTTAAGTTTCAATCCAATCTTCTGTAGAAAACGAATGTTGTCCGATGTTAACTCTTCCAATGTTGAGGAGCTACTGAGCTCCCGACTCTTCCGTTGCGGTTTAAATGATAATCCCATGTTGACTTTTATGTTGCTGCTCTGATGTGTATCCGTATAGTAATTGTTTCTCCTCTAAAGTCAACACTATGACCGTCTTGATCCAATATGTTCAGTACGATGTCTGAAATGAAACTGGTGTTTAACGGTAGGTATATCAAGTTTTGTGGCTTCTCAACAATTTTAAAACCGGGAGCCACTGTTGGATAAAATGTATGTAAAATATGTTGATTAACTCCATCTCTATACGATCCGTGTATAATGTTGCACGTGACATCGATACTATTTACTTTCAATATTGTTACAGTTGAATCACCTGAATGAGTAGTTCCAGGAGTTAAGATTTTCTGTTTTGTATCTGTAAATCCAAGTAAACTGCCAATCGACTGTTCCAAGCTGACATCAATATAATATTTTGAAGTTATTTCTGCTTTTAAAGTATTATTGTTTCCTTTAACGGTAATATTGTCTTCTCCGAGTTGTTTCTGTAATAATTGGTTTATATCATCAATTTCATAAGCTCCAGTAGGAAATGTAATTATTTTCAATTCTGAGTATTTTCCTGCAGCATCCTTAGTTTCATAATAATGTAGTAAATTGTTCTTCCCTTCCGTAACATTGGTAATTGAGTTGTAGGTAGTCAAATCAAGTAATGCCGCTTCCCATAATCGTTCCTTGGATAGACGCAATGCTGGGAACAGCGTACTTTTCAATGTGGATGAATTTCCACTCAATGACACTGTATATGATGACATCTTAAAGCTGACTGACACTTTTCGCTAGAAACTCCAAACATAAATGCCCACATATTTCAGTATTGTTAGGTTGTTCTTTTTTGTAATTGTAAAAAATGTTTTTTGAGTTTCGAAAATAATGTTGAAGTTCTTTTGGCGGTGGTAGATTGCCAAAACTGTCAAAGTAGTAAACGGTTTGTCCGAGCTTTTTATAGCATACCCAATGAGTACCTGGACCATAGGTGGAATCTAAATTTACTATTCCAGTTTCATTTTTCCATATTTTAGTTGGTAATGCATCTTTCATAAAAACTCCTCGAAAGAATGGTATTTTCAAACATTTTACATAATCATTTAACTGATGATTTGTTAAGGCTTTATTTGGAATTATCAATTGATTCTTCTTATTTAGTACACACGGTATGGTCTTAGGTATAAACCTGCTCCGTTTTTTACCATTTGCCAAACAGAAGTCTTCTTTACACTTGCTTTATGAGTTCTACGACGTCCTTTTTTAATGTTTCCACCTCTTTTGGGAGTGCCTCTCTTTGCAGGTCTTCCTCTGCGACGTTTTCCACCACCTAACTTTGCTTTCGTCTTCATGGCTGTAGTTACTGCCCAAGCCGATGCTTTTTCTGCAATACTTGCGTCACTTGATTTTACTCTTTGCCAAGCTTTTTCCGCTAGAATTTTATCTGCTATTGATCTATTTGTTGAATCTTTATACTTTGAATATGCTATATCGTGTTCTTTGCAAGCTTGATCTAATTTATTAATTCCAGGATCTCCTCTTGCTAAACGTTTTGCCAACTTAGTTCCAGGTCCACAATATTGATAACCTCCGGGCAGATGTAATTCGTATGGTAAAGCGTCTATCGCTCGATTCACAACAGCATCAATTGGAATCCGTCTGAGCAGGGATAATGCAGCTGATGTTAAACCACGTCCTCTCTTGCCGCTGTCTTGACGACGACTGAGCGATACGGTCTTCATTATGCTGTTTTATGTAACCAACGTCTTCACTCTATGAAATACTTTATGATAATGAATCTTTTTTTGTATATTCCATACTTAAATATTCATAAGTTTTACTAGTATCTATCAATGATTTCATCTTTAATCCATTGGTTTCTCTGAGAATCTTCGATTTTATTGTGTTTCATCGATGTTTTAATTAAATGATTATGCATATCAATAACTACATTACCTACAAGATTCATTACATACTCTACATTAGTAGCATCTTTGTAATTTTTTGGATTATCAAGATTTGTGATACGTTTACCATTACATGTATACACAGA
This sequence comes from Neoaliturus tenellus, assembly GCA_030545055.2. NCBI lineage: Eukaryota > Metazoa > Arthropoda > Insecta > Hemiptera > Cicadellidae > Neoaliturus > Neoaliturus tenellus. The sequence goes on from JAQYXR010000783.1 coordinate 22,895, forward strand.
TGGATCGTTATTAGAGGTTGCTATAACTTGATTAATAGTAGCAACATCATTCGGAGCTATTCCTGCTGATATGTTAGATATTCTTTTATTTTTTCCATCATATAAGTTATTTATTTTATCTAAAACTATAGTTTGTTTCACAACAACACAATCATTATCATCTTTACCAGATTTTACATGGGTTAATCGTCTACCTCCACATATAAAGTTAACACCAGTAGCTGATAGTTGTGGCACTTGTGTTAAAATAACAGCATCATGTTCTTCCGTGCCTAAACTTATATTTGACAATCTTTTATTTTTTCCATCCCACTTGTCATTTTTTAGTTGTAGTAAGGTAAACTTTTCACTTCCTTGCATAAACTCATCACCTTTCTTTGACACTACCTGATTTTGTTTAACAAAAGCGGATGTTCCTTTCTTTAAGCTTTCATTCATTTGTCTCACGGTAGCAGCATCCGATGGAGTTGAACCATCTTTCAGATTGGACAACACTTTTCCATGACAATCAATAACAGCATCATTATATAAAATACAATTATCTTTAATATATTTTATATTAACACCATCACTTTCTTCTTTAGGATATCCAATATCGTTTATAGTATATTTATAAAAAGAAAATCCATCATTTTTCTTTTCTGGTATTACAGAGTGCAAATAACGCTTATTGATTGTATCTGTATCATCAGTTGGATCTGCCACATTAGTTATTTTATAATTTAAAGCATTGTACATTTTTCCACTTTTAGTCTTTTGCAACAGTAAAGCATAATCCATCGCAGATAGCAAATAGCCTTTATTAACAACATCTCCATTCTTGACTGGTTTTGAACATTAATAACCCTGTGAGATTTTGCATCATACAGTTGGTTGTTGTCAGTTTTAAACTTGTAGATGTTTCCTCCTTCACTGTTTTTAAATTTGTTGCATCTCCATCTTCTTCTGGATCTCTAAATAACTTTAAACGTTTATTATTTATGTTATAGTCACCTTCGGGTGTTTGCGGTAATCCACTTCTTTTTCTGTTTTCTCCAACTTGCACTCCTAACGCGGAGTATCGTCCGAACTTGTCGACGCTCATGTTAGAACTGACACATTATACACCTGCAACTCTTATATATCCGCGGACAATTATACAATTATGCCGCGATTCCTGAGTTCGTCAATCAGAGCTACCCATTCATTATTTAAACCTGTATGACCAGCTTCCATGGCTTCATGCAATAGTCTCATTCTATCAACCAATTTATTAATGTCGTTGTAGTAAATCACATTTGTATTGTATAGATTTTCCATCAATCCTTTACCAGATGTTGAAGTATCTCCTTTACTCTTTTTACCATGTTGTTCAAGAAGTGATAAATCCATAAGTGATAAAGATTTTCTTTTCAGTGGTTGTCTCACCGCTGGTGCAGTACGTAATGTTGGCAATTTTCGTGGAGGAAACAACTTTTTTATAACGATGTTATATTTTGTTGCACGTGAACGATTAATCATTCCATCTTTTAAGTAGTTTCTTTTATGAGCGTTAGTATTTTGTAGAATCTCCTTAAAAACACTTAAATCTTTGGATGAATATCTTAGTGGTATGTTTTTAAAAATTAATTCATATAATCCTTTTGTTCCTTTATATCTATGCTCACCAATAATGATGTAATCGTCTTGTGTTATTTCAAGCTTTGAATCGCCAACCTTCAATTCATTCCCATCAATTCTTGCTCCGTATACGTGTGATCTACTCAAATTCGGGTTTGATTTCATGTCATGTAGCATTTTCATTATATATTTTCTTCCAAGAGGTCCATGTTGTAATATATCGCTACTCAATTGAGTTAAATTTGGAATAGATTGTTCAGCTTCAGGTATTGGCTGTTCTTCTTCCTTTTCAACAATTGGTTCTTCTTCTTCTTTTGTTTCTTCTTGCTCACTAGCACTTGTATATGAATCATCATCTTCTTCTTTTTTTAATGCTTGTACTTCTTGTTTAGAAACTGGTAGTAAAACATCTCCTTCATAACGAGGTTTACCAATAGTTTCTGATATCTGTTTTAAAGGTTCCGTAATAGGTTTAAATGTAGTCTCTAGAAATTCTTCTCTTTCACTTAAACCCATCCTCAATGCACGATTCTTCATCCTAATAGAATCACTGAGTGATTTTATTTCTTTCAATAGTTTTTCTTGATTCACCATGTTTACACTGTGAAGTTCAACGTGTAACTAGATGTAGCATCGGTAGTTCAACGCATAAATACAAATTTATCCAACCCTATACGATATCTACCATTTTTAATATCTTCTTCCTTCATAATAACGAGAAAGCTATATTTCTCATTCCATGCTTTGCCACACATCTCTTTAAATTTTTCAAATGGCATATCCGCATTTACATGATCATTATATATATGCTTTAAATTAGTTTCATCTTGCTTGAAGATGATCAACATATTTGCATTGTCTCTTATAAGTTGTTTTGGAATTTTACTGTATGTTTGACCAATATAAATGCTATCAATATTATGATGTCTTCCCATAGCAAAATAATTCCTTATTGTGTCATGATTTTCACAAGAAACATCGTCAAATATAAAAATAGAAAATGGTTTTGCTTCATTTGGTTGCATAATTGTTTCACTGGCATTAAATTTGTAAAAATTCACTTCAGGTACACTTGCAAGTACTTTATCCAATAATTGATATTTTGGTTGTTGCAATGATTTTGAAAAAATGTATATATTATTAAAACGCAATCCTTTAGGATTAGTTATAAGGTTAAAAACAACATTAGTTTTTCCACAATTTGAAGGACCAGTTATTAGACATCTTATCGTATTTGGTAGTAATTCACCATGTTTTCCATGATTTAACTTATCATTGTCAACTGTCAATTCATCAATGTTATTGATATTAAATCGGTCTTTTTGTTGTACAATCTCCATCTTGTGTAAAGGTTAAACACACAATGAGCTATTAAACAACTATACTAAGTCTTTTGAAGGAATCCAAGAGTCTTCACTTTTATCAAACCCTAACCACCGGACTTTAACCATATCCTTTTTCCTTTGTAAAATCTTCTCGACAAGATATACATCACCGACTGTTGATTTCAACAATTCGTGTCCGTAAAATCCACCTTGAAGTAATTCACCCTTGTTATCCTTTAATAAATAGGTTTCAGGTATAGTTGGTTGCACTTTATAAATTTTAAATACCTTATTAGTCCAATTTGGTAGATATCTTTTACTAAATACACCTTTGTATTTGCTTATACGAACTTTATCGTTGACCTTGAACTTCTTTGGTTGCAATTTTTCCAATTTCGGTGTTGTATTATTTTTAATGCGTTGTAATACAATTTTGGCATTAGCACTATTTACCTGGATAGGTTTCATTCCAATGGTACGATGATATTTGTTGTTATACTCTTTTATAAGTTGTGGTAATATGTCATACCACACGTATGATCCTCGTTTTGAAAATTGTTTATACATCGCACCTTTAAATGTTCTATTGAATCTTTCAATTATTGAAGCTTTAACTTCAGAATTTGTAGAATAATGATTTATTTGATATTTCTTCATCAAAGCTCCAAAGTCTTTATTAAAATATTCTTTTCCATCATCGGTCTGTAGATGTTTAATTTTAAATTTATTTCTTTGTATTGTGGTTTCCATAGCTTTTGTAACACTTTTACCAGTCTTGTCCTTCAATGGTAAAGCGTCAGCTATTTTAGTAAAACAGTCTATAATTGTTAAAATATATTTAAATCCTTTGTTTAATTTACTGTGCGGTATCATTTCAATGAGATCAGCTTGATAAAGATCATTCATTCCTTTAATGATTGTACTTCTTCTTGGAAATCTTCTTCTTGCTGGTTTATGTAGTTCATTTACAATCTTGTCCTTCACACTTTCCATCTTCAGATGTTGATTGTACACTGCATGTAAAAATACTGATCCATAGAATAGTTTATTCTCATTTATATAGTTTGAATATAGGTCAAGGCCATTTCATATTAGTGTAAAAAAGAGGGAACATGACATTGGGCTTGCCATGTCCCCTCTTCTTTACGGAAAGGAAAAAGGAAGAAGGTAGAGGACGAAGAATAGGTTTATTGGTCGATAGGGTTTAGGGAGTAGTGGCCAAATGGTAAAGTATTAATTTTATCTTCTAAAATATGGCGCTTGTCATCTTTGTAGCTTAATGCCCACTTTGTTTGTTTGACACTAAAAAGTTGATGATTATAACTTCTAATAGTGTTGAACGTTGCAGTTGTTTCAACATTTTCAAACAAACATCTTTTATAATGTTCAAACTGTACGTTCTTTTTCAGGAAAGAAGTTTTTATTCCTTTGGCCTTCTTCGTGACTTGATGTTCGTTCCTCTCGTTTATGTACAGTTGAAATGAATACAGTTTGGACATTAATGCTACAATTTCCATCATTGGCACACCATTCGTTTCATCTTTAAATTTTCCCAATACTTTCTTGTTTCTGTCATAGTCGTAATTTGGATGATCCTTAGGATAATCGGAAAAGTCGAAATTATCTTTATATATAAAGGTGCGTAGATCTTCATACATGTCATTTGTTTTAATCCAGTAAATTAGTGCATCCGTATCCATATATGCAATACCAATGTTCTCTCTTCCATAGTAGTTAACCATCTTCTTATAGTGAAACTCGTACATATGTGTTTTTGAAATATCCAAGATTGACATTCCAAGATACAAAGGACGATCCATTGTAACTGACTTCTTGTTCATGGAAATAACAACTAGATTTTCATTAATAATTACAGATGAACCAAAGTTTGGTTGTTGCACCAATTTCTGTAATTTTACTGGATCAGTTACCAATTTGATATCCTTATGTTTCCTTTTGTTTTCCAAAGTCTTGCCAAATATTGCGTTATTCATTAATTTGAAAAAATCTTTTTGAAAACTTGATGTAGCGGTGGCTCTTCTTCTTGTGTTGTTGTCGATGTAAGGTTTTAACCAACAAGATTGAGAAAATTGTAGTACTCGATTAATTTTTGTAATTCTCAATCCTAAGTCTAAAGCTTGTTGTATCATCCAGTAGTGTCCAACATATCGAGACTTGTCGGTTAAAGTCATCATTAATTTCGGCCATCTTCCAGTAGGGGAAATTTCAGTCTTTGGAAGAAGTGGTAAATCGTAATGATGATCGTGAAGATGTTCAGGATATTCAAAATCAACATCAAAAATGTAACCAGTTTCACCATGCTTTGGTAAATCCATAATGTTTCCAATCGATTCTGGATCTATCCATTTAAAATTATCATATGGAAGGGGATTTGACATTGCCCATCCGTATAAGTTATTTGCATCGAAATAACCTAGGAATGTTGTTGGTTTTGATGCATCATAATCGGGCAGATACTTGTTATTCGCCTTAACATGTCTGGTTACACTTTGTGTCAATCCCCCTCGAACTCCTGATTCTAACATCAAAACCATATCTACATCAGTAAGAAGTTGTAATTTACAATTTGTTTCTTTCAACATGGCTTGCCATGCTAGTCCAGGTGAAGTGTATGAATGAAGAGGGTCCAATCCATATGCTGCAAAACACGTATTTCTAAATTCTTCCATTATATCACATAGTAAAGTTACATCTAATTTAACATAAAAATCTGAATATTCTCCCAATGTTCTAAATCCTAATTCGTTCCATACTCTACATGCATGATCATAGTCCTCTTGAGATATATCCATGTCGTAAAGTTTACTTTTGAATTCTTCTTTTGCTGGAAGTGATGTTTCATTGAATTTTTCTAAACTGTCTATGTAATCATATGGGAAAACACCTTTCCGAAGTACCAGATCCAGTTTGTCGCTATTTACAATCTTCTTTGTTTCGACAAAATCTTGTTTCCTTAAATTTTCAGAAAGTTTGGACAAACTCGACGGCATAAATCGGTAGGAATCCAAGAATCTTAGTTTGACGTTTCCAACTGTTTTGGAAAAACTTATGAATTTTTCTGAAGTTTCAGCCAACACATCTATTGAACCATTGTCTCTTCCTAATTCAGGTATTATAAAATGAGCATCATACCCGCTGAGGTTATGCAGAGCCACAGGAATAAATAGTGGTAAACGATAGCTCAAGTTGCATTTATTACAAGCAGCACCCCTATAATAACCTGTGAGGTGGTCATGATCTTTAACTTTATAATTCTCAACAGTAAAATCATTTTTGCACAAGAAACAGCGAGTTGCATTTTCATGTTGAATTTCTTCTTCTTCGTCCATCGGTTTCATTGGTACAATATTTGTATATAATCTTTGCATATTTCCAGCTATTGAATATAAGTGATCAAGAAATATTTTTTCCGCATTTTCACCACGATATACTAAAGGTTCTGAAGTTAATCCATATCTGTTTAAATGTTCTTCTGATAATGTTGATTTGACCATCAAACAAAAACTGTTTGGTTTGTGCATTTGATACTTGACACTTTTTTGAGCTTCATAATTTTCATCTTCAACAGGAACAAGTGTTGATTCAAAGTCTGCATACACAACTAGAGGGATACGGTATTGATGATGAACCTTTTCAAATGTAACAAATGCTTTGCTTTCAGAAGGTAAATTAATCTTTGCTTCATAATTATTGTTACATAACCTTTTGTGCTCTTGTAGCCATTCTCTTCCATGTATTCCATCTCGTTTAAAATTAAAACATCTCTTACAAATTAACTTTCTGTGTCGATCTTTAGAAAGCTGCTTGTTAACAAGAGAGTCGAATTTTTTTATGTACACATAGTGAGACACATCACCTCTTGTTAGTAATAGTAGATCCGTATGATCTGGTAGCTCTTCTTTTGCCACACGTAAAGGATACACTTTGTTTGAACTATCTAATGCAAAAACATTAATAGACGTGCCAGGATTTTTCTTCTCAAATCTTGATATATCTTTTACAGAAACAGGGTATGTTATTCCTTGAAAATTGTACCTGTGTCTTTCATTTTCATATTCTTGGTTGGGTCTATGTGCATTTCGTAATACAAATTTTGATGTTATCGCATAGCGAAAACATTCGTTATCTTCATTCTTGACATTAATACAAGATTTTGTATCTTCAATTCTTTTTGGCAGAGGAATGTAACTAGATCCCATTAGTCCATATCCATGTTTGTGAACCCTTATATCTAATCCTTCAATACTTGTAAGACTCCATCCAGATCCTCTTCCTTCGTGTTCCTGAATTTTGGTTAATATTTCTTCTATACAGTTCTCAACTATTGAATCAATGTCTGAACTTTCCATGATAGTTTGGTTTTTTGTTATGAATCCTCTTGGTGATAATTCTTCTTGTACATTTATAAACATAGCTTCTAGTAGTAAACCAAATTTAAGAAAGTTTAATCTTTTCAATTCTTCTTTTAAAGTTTTACTTATGATTGGTTTTGCTTCTCTAATAAATTCTTCTAGCTTCAAGTTTTCATTTTGAATCTTATGATGCATTACTACTTTACCAGGTAATGCAAATACTTGTAGATTCGGTAAAGTAGTTGAAGATGTTGCTGTTTTTTCATCTTGTTCATCTTGTTCTTCTTGTTCTTCTTGTTGTTCTTGTTCTTGTTCTTGTTCTTGTTCTTGTTGTTCTTCTTTTTCTTCTGGGTTGTTGTGAATTAGTTCTTTATGACAGTCTAATAGAATTTCATCGTTAAACGATTCCGAACATTTATCACAACTATACATGTTGAGATGTTTACTCTTCGAAATTTCGCCAAGAAATGAAATGGGCTCTCATGTTCCTCCTTTTATAACGGTTCCCCCACCACTATTTCATCTTCTTCACTATCCAAAGAAATCAAACGTTTTGAACAAAAATATTAAAAGTCTACAAACTAATTGTTCATTCGTGTTCTTTATTCCCATTGGAGTTTTAGTATATACTTCTTTATATTCGAGCTTTAACGAACTTTCCCCCACCCAACTAATTCTAGTTACTTTTAGGTAGAAATGGTTAGAGCACAGACACTTGGTTAAACTAAATTTGTGCATAAATTAACTAGAGTTGAACTAAAAATTCGCATAAATTAAAAGTTAGTTTAAAACTAAAATTCCACAGTATTAAAAAACTCTAACAGTTGAACAAAAATAAACGTTAGTTCAAAACTGAAATTCAACAGTGTTAACCAAATTCTAACAGTCGAACAAATAGGTCAAGGTAATCCAATTTAACGCGAGAACGAGGAATAGAGCACTAAGTGGCATGTTAGTCCATTACCACAAAGTGATCTATTCCTCGCTCTCTATTCTACATCTACTTTTTTGGGTTTACTTATTTATATTAAAATGTTCAAATTTTACTATGTAGAATGTCCATTCTTGCTTTTCAATTCTTCGATTGTTTTTAGCAATTGTAACAAATATTCGTTAGTTTTCACCAAAGTCTTTATTTTGCTACATCCAATTTCAATAGAAGGTATTATAAGTTGTAATTTTATAAGTTCAATCTTTTCTTTCTTGCGAATTTCTCTCTTTATTATGTTGTTCCTTATTTTTGCTGAAGATTTAAACTCCATGTTGTTTCTGCTAAAGCCACAATAATAAAAGTCTCTTCAAACAACCTGCATTTATACACATTCCCCCACCATTTTATAATCCACACTCCTTTCCCCCTTCTTTATAGAATTTGAAAGGGATAGGGTGTAGGGTGGGGGAAGGGTAATTTTGTTATTACACTAGTTGTGCAAGAAAATAGCCGCCAGTGTCCACACCTTGTTCATAGCACTCCATCATAGATTGTGCCCACTGCAACATGCGGTCTCTATCATTTGGTGTGACAAGGAAAGAATGACTATCACCATACAATATAAAAGAGTCAATTCGTTCATAACATCCTGAGTCCAACCATTTATTAGCTTCAGCCATAAACTTTTCTATTGTATCAAATGGAAATTGTGGATCAATTGCTATAACTTTACGTTCTTCACTAAGTTCAACAGTATAATCATCATCGTCCTCATCATCTTCACTTTCACTGTTGTTACTTAAAGTGTCTTCAGATTGTTCAAAAACATCAGAAATTTCAGAATAATTAAAATTTTCATTCAGATGAGGAGGCATTTTGAAGCAAGAAATATTGTAAACAGCAGAGACGAAACGACAAGAGCGGCGTGTAGAAGCAAAATGAAGGAGTGACCAACGCTCGCTCCGCTTTTATAACAGTATGCAAATGAGGGGTAAGAGCTGACCGTGACCAGACATCCACCCAAAGGAGTGGGGGGAAGTACTTTTCTTACTACTCGGATGGAAGTAGGTTAGTAGGTCACAAGACTTAGAGTATTAAAAAATAATGGGGGAGAAACACAACGCTATAACGCATTGTGTTTCTCCCCCATTATTTTTTAAGCAACAATTTGGAAAAAACTATGTGAATTTACTTTCTACGCCCCCACCTTGTAATACCATCCACTTTGTGTCTGAGGAGATAGTCTTTAGAGTCTAACTCATAAACAGATTTCTCTTTGCGCAAGGATTCAATTACTTTAATATTATATTTTTCGCCGTTACAACTTGCCAAAATGTGTTCGTTGTCAATAACACTTTCAAAAAAATAAACACAACCTCTCTTAAGCCTATTTCCTTTCACACCAATAATTTTGGATTGGTATTCAATAGTGGGGGTTTCTGTCAGTTGTGTTTCAGAAAGGTGTTTTACGACATGTACACGGCAAAAACTTTCGTTTTTAACACATTTCCTACCACAAGCTGATCCTTTCTTAATTCCCCTAGTGAGCACTTCAGGGCAAGTAGTGGGACGGCTAAATGCCCTACGATGCTCTTCTTGTAATAATTGAAATTGCTCTGAAGGAGCAGGCTTAGGAGCAGGTTTGGGAGTAGGCTTAGTGGATTTAGTTTTATGATATGTGTGGTCTTCAGGCATAGTAAGTGGTGGGGTAGGAGGCAATGGTGATAGTGGGATGATGGGTGTACTAAGGCGATGAACAATAGTTTCAATTGAAGGGGTATTAAGACGGGGAACTGGCTTCTGCGGTGGCGGCATCATAGTTGATGGTGGTGCGGAGTCGTTTGAAGGCGAAGGTGAAGGTGGTGAAAAAATACTGCGAAGTCTAGAAGTGTTGGTTGGCGGAAGAATAGCTCCAGAAGTTGAAGGTTGGGATCCAAGTTGCTTCTTGTACCAGTCAGGAGGATTTTTCAGACGAAGAGTTTTCTTAGGTGCAGTAACAGCCGTAGTAGAAGTTGAAGTAGAAGTAGAAGTTAAAGTAGAAGTTGTAGTTGGCAGAGATGACATGGTTGTGGCTCCAAGTTCGCAGCGTAACGTCTGGAATCAGAATGAAATGTTAGCCGCAGTCGGTGCGTCTTTTATAACAATATGCAAATGAGAGGGGTAGCAGCTGGCCGAGACTGATTATTGACCTGGGAGGTGGGGGAAAAGGGGAAAGAGAAGGTATTTATTTAAAATAATTCGCATAACTTTTGACTAAAATAAAATAACCAAATTCTTCTTTTACCAAAATGTTTGTCTTACATAGACTTTTTCAATGATGTATCGCTTGTCCAAATCCGTCAATCCGTTATCAAGTTATAGCCATTTTAATTTTTCAGGTCATGACCGGTCGTTCACCCGAAGTAGTGGGGGAAGGAGTGGGGGTAGGAGTGGGAGAAGGGGGGGGGAATCGACTCCATTTTTTCGGGGGGGGGAGGGGGGGGGTCATTGACCCTTCCAAAAGTGGGTCAAGATCATTCAAGATTTATAATGATCCAAGGTGATGGGAACAGTAATACTGTTCCCACCACCCTGTTTGCCTAACGGTTCCCACTCCCAACCCACTAGTTACGTTCTGCGAGGGACATCGACGCAATTTTGTTTGGTCCGTCCGCATCAAAGCGTAACGTCCCGGCCCGCATCAAAGCGTAACCACTAATTACAAGGGAAACTGGAACAGCTAATGCAGAAACGCAACTCTAACCCCACCCAAACTAATCCCACCCATTATATTCCTAAACAAAATGCAAAAACCTAGTCCGCATTTTGCGGATGTCCCACCCCTTCTAAGTGAAGTTCAACCGAACTTCTGAATTTACATTTAATCTACCCCCTAACATCTAGCTGTAAGGCAAAACAACATTAATTAGTATTAGCAACACTTAAAACTAACAACACATCATTATTAAAAAACCAACTAATTCAACACAACCAAATACCATCATTATTCTTAAAATTAATACACCTTTATGCTAAAAACCTCTTAAAAATTAATACACCTTAATGCTAAAAACCTCTTAAAAATTAATACACCTTAATCCTAAACCAAACTTAAAACTAACATCTCAATGCGCAATTTATTTCTTAAATTAAATACAACTAAACACACACACACACACACATACCACATTGCATTAAAAAACGCAACATAGTATAAGAAGTTCAAATATATATAGGCCTACTATATATTTGAAACCTCTTGCTGAGTCGCCAACAACCTTTCGCTATGAAAGTTTGTTGACGACTGACGCTAAAATCAGACTCGTATTGCTCCTCGGATTCTCGAGTAGTGGGGGAAGTTGTTTCACTCCAGTACAGTGTTCAATCCAGTCCAGTTCGCAGCAGTGTAAAAGGAAGGCAAAGGAGTGGGGAGCGGCACATGCGCAACAACACAAAACCAAGGTTTGAGGTTAGAATTATCCATGTGCAGTAGCGCTAAAGTGAGTAATACAGGACTAGGCGCATGCGCATAGCATAGACTGATTCCGATCCGGAGAACTCGTTGCATGCGCAGCAGGTTTGAGGTTAGAATTATCCATGGCAGCTGCCATGTTTAGTCTGGTTTCACCACATAGAGTCAGCAACCGGTGGTGACCGGTCATTGGCCTAGAAGGAGTAGGGAAAGGTAGTAACCGGCCATTGACCCAGAGGAGTGGGGGAAGGAGTGGGGGAAGGGGGGGGCTCCATTTTTTCGGGGGGGAGGGGGGGAGGGGGGAGGGGGGGGGAGGGGGGGGTCATTGACCTTTCCGGTCATTGCCCCAAAACCCCCTACTACTCAGGTGAAAGTCGGTCATCAGCGGCAGCTGCCCGGAGTAATTGCTCCACTATAAAAACCAGGTAGTTGGCTCGGGCATCTGCCCAGGGAAGTGGGCCGCTGCTAGGCTATAAAACTAGACTGCTCATTTGCGCTGCGACCATTAACTTACTGGCTTTCATGTTGATTGCATCGTTATAGCTACTACATTATTTATGTTCATTTACTTCTAACCTTACCACATAGTGTTTCATTACTACATATTGTTTAGTTAATTCTAACCTATAACTCTATTTTGTTAGTACATGACATTCTGTTTCATTTATCTCTTTATAACATATTTTATTTCTCAGTCTTCTTTTGACTTCAACATATAACACACCTCCTGTAATGGTTGCTCAGAGTTTAAAATTGAAACTGTTGCGAACACAACACATATTACAAAATAATTCTAAACTTTCAGTTTCAAAGTCTAAAACTAATTTAAGTAAAGTAAGAAAGCGGTACAGTTTTAACCCATTATACTCTTCAACAACTTCACGGGTTAATGTTGATGATAGTATTATTCATGACATCTTGCGTTATATGTTACACTTCAACAATTTTGAACTTGTTACACCTATCGACTGTGTTCAACAAGTTTTTTTTATTTTACCCCCACTATTCCTTATATAAGTGCTCTCACCACAATTCCTACTTTATACTCCTCTATTCTCTACAGCTGAGCTAAGATTTGAGGTTAGAATTATCCATGGCGGCCGCCATGTCTAGTTCAGTTTCACCACATAGAGTCGGCGACCGGTTATTGGTCTAAAGGAGTGGGGGAAGGGGTGGTGGGGGGAAGGTTGCCATTTTATAAGCCCTCTCCCTAGGCGGCACTTCTCATTCGATCGCCAACTTTCAAACGAGAAACACCTCTCCCATGGCACGAATCAATTATCCCGCTATCACCAACTACTTCAACTTAAAACTATTTCTGGTGATAGTTGGATAGAATTTTTTAAAACTTACTCTGGATGACCTTGACATATTTTCCACATCTCAGTTATAAGTTTGAATTTCAATTTTGAACTAACTCTTAATTTTTCTTCAACTGTTAGAGTTTCGTTAACACCGACGAATTTCAATTTTGAACTAACTTTTAATTTTATGCTCAAATTCACTTCACCCTAACGCCAACACTATCGCCATCTCCACCCCAACCTATATGGCATAACATATAACTACAGCATCTCATATATACCCTCTAACCCCCACCGGAAGCTATGTGACATGGCAGCTGGCACCAGCTGCCACGGCAGCTGCTCGGGGGGCAGCTGATCTGTGCCAGGAGTGGCTTTTTCCCACTACTTATGGAAAGTATGTCAAGGCCATCCCGAGTAAGTTTTAAAAAAAGCCTACCCCGCTACCACCAGAGTAATAGTTCAAAGAGTCGAACTAACTGGTGATAGCGGGATAGGTAGAAGTGAATTACTTGAACTTTATTTGTGAAAAACATATTACAATCAATGTGTAACAGCAGAGTTTAAACAATTTGAACTTCTGTGATGAACAACAGAGTTGTAAACACAAACACCGACAACAATGAGAAGGTAAACGCAGAGCCCCCAGATGATGTATTTGAAAAGTTTGAAGAGACGTAACATTTCAAGTTGGTTTTCCCGTTCCATTTCCAATCGTTTAAATCCCAATTTCAATTTATCCTCTTCCATTTTCGTGACGAAGGGAATTTCATCCATCATATCCATCATGATTGTCGGTTGTTTGAAATTTTGAAACAAGTGATGTTGATAGTTCAAAAGTGGAAGACGGAATGAGAAGTGAAAGTGAGAAACGTTAGTTAAATAAAGAAGTGGTGGGGGAAGTTGAATTACAAAGTAGTGGTGGGGGAAAGACGTTGCTCATCATCATTTGCCTCATCACTTGTTGTTGTCGTGTCCGATTGTAGAGGTGTGAGAGGAGTAAGATTTAGTAAACTATCTTCATCAGAACTTTCAACTCTATCACAAATAGGACAAGCATAAGATTCATTTGTTTTGTTGTCTTGTTTTCACTTCTAAGCGTAACACTTCTCTTATAATGGCTGCGCAATGTTTGAATTTAAAACTTTTACGGACACAACACATATTACGAAGTAGTTCTAAACCTTCAATTTCAAGGTCTAAAACTAATTTAAATAAAGTAAGGAAAAGGTACAGTTTTAACCCATTATATTCTTCTACAGCTTCACGGGTTAATGTTGACGATAGTGTTATTCACGACATTTTACGTTCTATGTTATGCTTCCACAACTTTGAACTTGTTACTCCTATCGACTGTGTTCAACAGGTTTTCCTATTTTACTCCCACCATTCCTTATATAAGTGCACTCACGACAATTCCTACTTCAATCTCCTCTACGCTCTTCGGCTGACAACATCTCCTCTCTAACTTACACTGCGTACAAAATGGAAACAAACCAAGAACATGTTCAAGTTCAAAAGATATCGTCCACAACTCACCCGAGGGAAAATCCTCCCAGAGATTCAACTTCACAAAATACTCAGAACCCCGTACAAATTCCAGATGTATCTTCAACGGCAATAAATGATGTAGAAGCTATTCTTAGGTCGCTTGTCGGTTTCGACTGACCTGTAAGACCATCACCGTTAGACTGAACTCTTAGCAATTCAGTCTTTTTTTAAAACTCCCTCCGGATGACCTTGAAGCAATTATCCCCTCTCCTTTTTAAACTAACTTCTACTTTTGTTCAACTGTTGAATTTCAGTTTTGAACTAACTTTTAATTTATGCGCAAATTTGCTTCAAACGAAGGACATGTGCTCACGCCATCTCCTCCCCCTCCTTTAAATAATCATCTGCCCAGCCGGAAGCTGTGTGCCCCATTAAATGGCAAATGGCGGCACGGGACTTCCGTTGCAAAAGTAACCAATCCCCACTACTTTCATGTAAAAAGTTTTCGATTTTACTTCTGCGGTTTTTACATTTTTATGTGAAAATAACGTTATTTTTTATTGTGTGCTGTGTGTCTACAACGGTAGAATTTAACAATGATAGTTATTGGTCCAACGTTGGCTTTGGTTTGAATTGCTGACGATAACAGAACTACCCAACAATCAGATCGTTGAGCCAACCGCAACACTGCCAACCTTATGGCAATTTTTCCCAACTTAAGGATTTCCAACAATAGCCCAACATTGTATTTTGGTTGGAATTTTGAGACTAGAATTACCAGACAATATGTTCGTTGGGCCAAACTCGAAAATGCCAACCGACCATTTCCTTGCCATGCCTAACCATAATCTAACTTTGGACCAACGATGTGTGCTACTAGTAAAACTTGATTGAATAAATTGACAAATGACTGCTACTTTAGTAAGACGTAATTGAAGACATAATATGTTATAAATTAAAGGCATCCATGGACCATAATCATATTTAAAAAATTATAAGTGCGCAATTGTTAGAACATATTTTATACGGACTGTTTCAAGGGTGAGGTGGTGAGATACAGCAAAATTCCATATAATCTAATGTATATAAAGCGTCTAAAATATATTATAATACCTTCAAAACATATATCGATATATCAGTATATTTACCAGGTAAAATTTAATTACAAACACCATGGACAAAATAATGTTAAGAATTTTTGGTTCTTACATTTTTTACTAAACTTTGATTCAAATTGATTAACGGCTACTTCTAGTAAGACCTAGTCGAGGTCTTAATATGTACCAAACCTTAGGCGTTTATGTATCATAATAGTAAATATAAATAAATAAAATAGTTCAGTTAAAAAAAATTGAAATTTTGAAAGTACCCTTTTTAAGATTGAAGGGGATGAGATACGGCAAAATTCCATAGGACCAAATTTGTAGAGTGTCTAATTCCTGATAACGATTTCCCCTCATTCAAAAGTTAGAGAGAGGAAAGAAACCCCTTAAATATTAAGGTTACCAATTTACACCCTCTTATTATTTTTAGGGGGGTTAAAATAGAAAATTGCCGGGTTTCAGACTTTTTCCTGGGGTTTCAGGTCTAAAGCTACCTACGAGTATATTCCAAATTTCAAGCGTCTAGCTCACCTGGAAGTACAAGAGAATTTGTATGTGTTATAAATGTCAGTGAGTTTCACATGCGACCGTATAATGTATTAGATTGAAAAATTCATGTTTGGGTGGCTATGGAATCCTGCAAAGAGTGAAATCCTTTCCAACTTCAGCTTTCAATTCAAACTAAAAGAAACATTAAAAAATAATTTTTATAATTGGAATTATTTTGCAGAATTCTTTACAATAGAATTTTGTAATTTTTTAACAGTTTGGTCTATATTATGACCTTACAGTAATGTCAAATTTTGTTTGGCACTACCTAATGAAAATCTCTGCACACTCCTATATGTTGATGCAACAAATATTTACATGTGGGCTCAAAGCACCTGCGTCAGTGTATTTAAAAATAATATTTAAATAAAATTAATGAGCTATCTATATAACGCTAAAAATACAGGTCGTAATTGCCACCCAGCTTTACTTACACCATTCTGACTTATCAACCCTTCGGGTAAAGCACTCAGTAGTGGCCCACTACTATAGTCGGCGTCATAAGAGAACAGGTGGGTGAAGGTCAATGAATTAACATGCAGCTAAAAGAGAAAATCTGATTGCTGGCTTGTTGAACGACTTGACCTTGACTTGTTCTATTGCCACCGACTTTAGTGGGAACACTGTAACTATGTGATTCATTGTTTGATACTCCGTTCCGCAGCCGCATGACGTCTTTTGATATTCCCCAGTTGTATTGTCAAAAATTACATCCAATAATGCCATTAATTAATCCAGTGCGGAAAAGATTTATTTTAGTTCTCTGCTTTCAAGGAAACTCCATACCTTCCACTGCTATTAAAAAGTTGTTCCGACTTTGGAAAGGGCCCAAGGAGGAAGTCCACTAGTATGGATGGAGAAGTTTGTCTTCTTTACATATTTACTTTAGATACTTTAGATACTTTATTTGAAACACCGACGCACTCTGTGGTGCGTATTTTAAGGTGAGTATGACTGAAGGGGTGAGTGTGATGAGTGTGATGGATCAGATGAGGTGTAGCTTTGTTACTGACAAATATCAGCTGTTTTATTTGTCAGGATCATAAATTAATAGCCCAATGACCAAAGGCAGCTGGGTCCAGTATCGAACCATCAAAAAGCACTAACTTTTCTCAGGATCGAACCGGCTACCTTCAGATTCAAAGGCGAGCTCTTTAACCACTCAGCTACCCAGCCAGTTCAATGATCATACTCAATGATCATACAGTATACAGTACTACCATAGTTGGCAATCCTGGTTATTACGAAGTCTGTGACGAAGCAGAAGAAAAAGTTCAATAAGCTCAAGCTGACTCGTCCTGAGAGAGAAGGAGAGGAGTGATTCCTTCAATTGACGAGGTCCATATTGATTTCCTCGGCTTTCATCAATTGTTGGATTCACTTCTATTTCTTGCCACCATTTCGTTCTTCATCATTTCCAGACTTCACTAGTCTAATACTGTTTTAAAATTTGATATTTAAGTGACCAAGTACTTGTAAGTTGATAGTGAGTGTTGAGAAATCGCGTTATAGACTCGGATTTTTAACGTCAAAAAAACAAAATGGCCTGTGCTACTCTGAAACGTTCTTTGGATTTTGATCCTGTTCACAGCAGACCTTCTAAACGACAGAGATGTGCACCTATGTGCATCTCACCTTCAAATTCTCCGCCTACAACTCGAAGCGATTATGATCCATCGCCTTTCGCCAACGTTTGCCCAAAATTAACTCCAGGTTTGTGGAACTCATTGTGTTGCACTCCTGCATAATGGAAGGCGTAGGCATAGGCCTAGCCCTAAATAAAAAATTAGGTCTTCATAATTTTTGTTTCAGATTGAGCTACCTACTGATACTATACCTTTGTTTTCTCTAATTTGTATGTAAATCCTAGTAGCCTGCCTATAAAAATAGGCTACAATTCACAAAGTTTTTTTTAAATGATTTACCTAGAGGCTTAAATGATTTAACTTAATTGAGGAAAACTGCTGGATCAGGTTCATTGGCTAGATGGCCCTAAAACTTTTAAAATTTAAGTTGAATGATTTGGTTTCAGTTAAAATAATCTTATATACTGTAGTAATTTTAAGATAATTTATTTTTGATAGCTAACTTATAGGCCCAGGTCTACAGTGAAAATATTTTTTGCTGTACCGGTAAGGCTCAACTCAAACTTAACCCTCCGAGCTTCCAATACAGGGTGTCTACTGATACTGGAAATACTGGAATTATACTGGAGTTTTATTTCCATACTGGAAATACTGGAATTATAATGGAATTTCAAAATAGATACTGGAATAATTTAATTTTAAGGTAGACTGGGGTAATAAGCACCAGGGGTAATAAGCACCATTTATTTTGTTATTTTTATTTCTTTGATATTCTACACATTGATAATCAGCTGGTAATCTGTTATGATTCCCTCCAATTTGTTCTTACTCTTCCCTTCATTTTTACTACTTCAGTGCCAACCTGTACTGTATTGGATTGTGGATCTGATTACTTGTTGGTAGTTTTTGGAGCTCTTCAATGCTTCAAAGTAAAAACTTTTGAAGCTATGTATTGAAGTCAATTTATTATTTTAAAGTTTTTTAAGTGGTTATTACTAAAATACAACTTAACTAGACTTAATATTGATATTAAATACATGCTTGAGGTAATTTTGTTTGCACTATAAGAAGCATTATAAAAAGTCTTGCACCTGGGGTAATAAGCAACTTGGTGTTTCAGGGTAACAAGCACCAATTATTAGCATCACAAAACTATCACTGAATTCTCAATTTTGAAGTCTAACTTTTAAAATATGACTAGGCCTAACTAAAGTTTAGAATTTAGGAACTCTATTGGTTTCAATTAAAAGAGGTGAGTATCTTGAACTAGAAAAGGGGAGTTTTATCGGTTATCGGAAACCATCGGACATGCCTTAACATCGGTAGAGCGCTACATACAACTTACTCGCTGGCTTTTTTGGCTTGCATCAGTACAGGCACTCTGATTAACTGATTAGTATAATGTTAAAAGAGGAAAGAAGTTAACACTTATCTTTTCCTCATTTTTCAGAAAACCATGCCGCGGAAATATATTAAAAATAGCTCATTGGGGAAGGTGGGAGACAGTCCTACAAAACAGTGATGCCAGTGGACATTAATGATGCCTTATTTATCAATAAGGTTAACAATGAACTTAAATTTAATGAACTTTTAAAAATAATAGCCTTGTGTTTTAGAAAAGTTAATTTTACTCAAATGTAATTTTTGTAAAGTCTTAATATTAAACACTATTTTATGTTCTATACCGGGATTGCATTCATTGGTGCTTGTTACCCCTTGAAATTTAACATGGAGTTGCTTATTACCCCGGAAAATTAACATTTGGTGCTTATTACCCCGGTGTTGGGGTAATAAGCACCGCCGTGCAGACCTTTATAAATTAATTTTTAAATCACTTAATGTCAACAAATTATACATATTTTTACACGAAATTATAGAGAAAATATTGAATTTCACACCTGAATCTGGTATTTTTATGTTAGGAAATAACTTCAGTGTTCTAATGTTATTATAATGTCAAATTGTAAATTTCATGGTGCTTATTACCCCGGTTTACCTTATTAAAATTTGGAAATTGTTGTTTTTAAAATGAATAACATGTAGATTTTGTCATTTGATTTGTACATTCCGATGTAAAAATGTTTCACATATTATTATTGTTGTTAAAGTATGTTTGCAAACCAACATCAGAAAACTTGTAGTTCAGTTTCTGTTCAAATAATTAACCAAGCAATTAAGAAATCTAAACATTAAGGGGATCCGCCACTATCTCCGGCTGATTTTTATTTTTTTTTGACATTTTTCAAAATTGAGATTTTTAGAATCAGCATTTAATAGTGAACATGTGTATGCAATTTTATGCCAATCTGAATATCTTTTCATGATATAATTTATATAAATGTAAAACAATGCGTGAATCGCAATTTCGCGGATTTTCAACATAACTTATGCATTTTTATTTATTTGCCACATTATTTTTATATTTTTTACTTATGTGTATTATAATTTTTATAATGAGAAGGGTGTATTGTTGGTAAAAATATATGGCTTTGGTAGATTTAGAATCATAAAGTCATATAGCTAGGCCTAATAAAAATAACTTAAAAACTATTTTGGTAAATTTTTCAATATAAGGTTGCATCACTGTTGTACTGTTTGTCAGCTGTCAGATGACTACTATTGTTGTTTTGAATTGCTTTTTGGCTATGTTTGTTTGTTTATATACATAGTTACTTACAACAACTAGGCCTAGCCTATTGAACTTGTAACTGATATTTCCTTTAGTTTACTTCTGTTTATTTGCAAAAGTAACAAATAGGCCTAATTGATACATTTTTTGTTCATGAAAAGTGAAAATTGATCAATAGTTCAGTGTGAAATATTGAAAATATTGAAGAGTGCACAGCTTAGAGAGAAAGAACTTAAAAAAGATAAAGAAGGCGTTTCATATAGCCTAGGCGAGTTCTAGAGTGGGAGAAAAGACTTATAAAACTTTGAGAGCCGTTTTTCCGGAATTGTGTTTTTCCATGTTTTGTCCAACAAAAGTTTGAATAACTATGAAAGTACTAGGCCTATTGTTATAAAATTTTTACCACATCATCTTAATACTATTTGAAAGATTCTGGTGTATAAGAATCCCAATACAAGCATATTTAGTATAAAATTTAATGATATTTATTTAAAAAAACCTGTTTTTCTCGTTGCAAAAATTTGATATTACAAAATATGCTCACCACATTATTGGTTTTTGAGTTACCATGGTTTCCATACACCAGATTTTTCCTTTTTATATAAGGAATAAAATGGTGGTTTGGTTTTTGCAATTAGTTGAATAATAAAAAAGATATTCAAAGAAATAAAATATAGAAAAAATTGGTAAAAAATATTATAAAGGACCAAAACCATGAAATTTTAAAATCTTCTAATTAGCCAAGTACCCATTTAAAAAAAATACTCAAGTAATAAAAAAGTCAAAAATAAAAAAAAGTTGGAGATAGTGGCGGATCCCCTTAAGTTAGTGGTTTAGAAAATGTATGATTTTGTACTACAAATTTAAGTTTTTGTTTCTTAAATTTAATTCATATGAGTATTTTACTTTTATAGTATTATTCTATTCCATTAATTTTTCGCAGTTAGTTAGGGCCTAACTGTACTTTTTTATTATTTTTGTACGGTATAAAAAAATACAAAATAAAGTAAGCTGTAAGTTATGGAGGGCTATAAGGAGAGTTTAAATGACCTAATAAAAAAATATTAAAAAGTTTTATCATAGGAAAGTAGTTATTAATCACAATTATAAGTATCTACATATTAATATACAAGCATGTTTATTTTCCTCCATTTTTCTCAGCTTGAGTGTATTGTAAGGGAAATCCGTGCATACTGTTAGAAAGGTTCATCCTGTAGATGGACAGAATGCCATTATAATTCACATCAGCCTCCAGGGTATGCCCTACAGGCTTTTAAAGTTTCAATGCTAATCTTATTGAAGAAGGGTAATTTAATAATTTACAGTCCAAATCAGGTGACTTTTTGGTTGAATTTTGACCGGTGGCGATATCTTAATACAAAGATCCATGTTAAATTTGTTTATATGTATAAGATTTTGTTATTGTTACTCCACTTATTCAGATTAATAGGCCTAGTTCGCGAGTGATACTGGAATTTAAAAAAATGTACTGGAAATATACTGGAATTCCAAAATCAGATATCAGTAGACACCCTGCAATAGTAAGTTACTTACCCCTGGTGCGTTACACATTTTTTTATTGGTTTTGCATTAGGCCTATTAAAAAAATAGTAAAACAAAGAATAAATTTTATATGACCTAGGGCTACTAGCCTATATGAAAGTAGACAAAATGGACTAGGCTATTTAAGTTAACAATACAAAATTTGTTACCCTCACTCTTTGTTACCAAAATTAGGCTAGCCTATAAGGTAAATGCCCGAAATACCGACACTCCTACCTAGTGATGTGGACCGGGTAAATAGGCCTACTCGTGGCTACCTAGGTAAATATAAATTGGGTAAGCCTATTTATCTATTTATTTACCTGAGGCCCCAATCAATATACCCCAAAAACTGGGTAGGCTATTTATAATTATTTAGAGAGGATTGAGTTGTTGTTGTTGTTTTTTTTCAATTAAAATAAGTTACTGCAAAGATGCTAAAAATGATGATAAAATGTGTTAAAACAATTTTCATATGGTCCCCACTAGCTTGGTAGGTACTTTTGTTGTTAAAACTCCCCTATAGCCCTTTGTTCCTTTCACTTACTTTTGCATTTATGAAAAATAGGCCTAAGTTAAATAATAAAACTAAAGTTTACTAGGGGCCTACAAAAAAATTAATGAATTAGATAGTCTACTTAAAAGTAGTAAATGTAGGCCTAGGCCTATATACATAAATACAATTTAAGAACAAAATTTAAATTTTGAGTATAAAATCAAAACATCTTTCAAGCCCCATCTTTACACATAGCCTATGTTTACATTTCTTGATTAACCTTAAGAAATGTTAGAAGTGGGAAATGGCCAGGCGGATGACTAGGCCATGACTAAATCTATATTTCTTGCATTCCAAAAAAATTATGAATTTTGATAAAATTATATGTAGAATTTTAGTATCTATGGCTGCACTTCTGCAGACGCCCGGTGGAACTATCGAATGAAAATTATCGAACGAGTCGATCGATATATTGGTCGTATTCAAACGGCAAATTATTGTATCTTTCATGAATATAGGTTATTCGTAACTCAATGTATCATATGGTAGTTTATAAATTAGTTAAAGTAAAAGTTTGTTACCAAAGATTTTATGATATTGTAACTAAGTTGATTAAAAAGTATAAACACCAAACATGATTAGGTTCAACATAACCTACAGTCAAAATTTTAACAAAAAAAAGTAGACCTAACAAAATATTCAACCTTTAAAAATTATCTTACATTATGAAGAAAACATCCCTCTTTTTCAATTACCGGTACTGGAATATAGACTTTTTGTGGCATTAATAAAATGCATAAATGGATCAGCTGCCGACATTTAGGCCTAAACGTTTCTTTTAAAGAGGTATTCAGCTAGGCCTAGATGCGGTAGGCTAGATGTTATTTTTATACATGAACAATGGATAGATTCGATTGTACATCTCAATAATTTTCAGTCAATATATCAATCGAATCGATCGATAATTTTCATTCGATAGTTCCACCGGGCGTCTGCGGAAGTGCAGCCGTATCTATTTTGAAAATCCAGTAAATAGCCTAATTTGTGTTTACACGATGAAAATAAAATTCAAGTATAATTCCAGTAGGCTCTATTTTCAGTGTCAGTAGACGGCGAAACTTCGTTATCCGTCTCCACCGTTATTATCGATGTGGAAATTTCGATATTGCGATTGAAATTGAGCGATGAAAACAATCGAATCAACAACGATACTGAGAAAAGATATGTATCATAATAATAATCTAACCTAACAGTGTAAGTGTAAACCTCCGTCACTTTAATTTACAGTGATGTTTATAACACCAAAATCAATGGTGTTTGGAAACATTTGAAATGCATATTCCCGCAATACCATAGCAAAAAAAAAACCTTTCTGATTTGTATTTGGCAGCATTTGTGTGACGCCATTTTAGATCTAACAAAGTCTGCTTCTTCTCACAATTCGAATTTAGATACAGCTACAGCTACACAACAAACTTGGTTAGTTTATTTTGTGTTGTTCTTTGTTACAGTTACAGGTTACATTAGCTACAATTTTTACTTTTTCAGTTACTTGTTTGAATATATACGGTATTTGTTTTATTGTTAAAAGGTTTATTTCATTATATTAGAAAGAGAAACTAAATCAGGTGATAAAATCGTAATCGTGTTATGTAATTGTATCATCGATATAATAGCAATATTATCGAAATATCGAAATTTCCACATTGATAATAACGGTGGAGACGGATAACGAAGTTTCGCCCAGTAGACACCCTGAATTGATAATTAAATTAAAATAAATATTCACAACTAAATTCTAACTAAATGATCAAGATGCGTCAGTTTACTGGAGTTTGTTTACGTTTGGAGTTCAAGTTATCACTGCATTGCATCGTTTTGCATTGCATTGCTGCAGTGGCATCGAAGCAACATTGCCTAAGTGAATCAAAGCAATAGCCTAAGTGCATAAAACACAATTCCGCCTATGTGAGATTCATTTTGTATGCAGTCGTTCGGCAAGTATGCACTTAGGCTGTATCGCACAGGTGTAGCTGTGGCACTTAGACCTAGGCATTAGTTGCAAATTTGTTTTGGAATTGGTTAGTCAATTCTACCGGCGCAACGACGATTTCTCTTTCACAATAGGTTTATTTAATACCGAGCACTGAATTAGTACACCTAGGACGTTTAGGGGTTCGGATAGTAGACGTTTGATGATTGACTCTCTACTGTCAGGGAACTTAAAAAATATTTGAAACATTATGTAATTTACCAGAAATGTTACCTGGGGGCCAAGAAATTTGAGTGGTAGGCCTAAACTTCAATTTTTGGTAGGTAGTCATAGTAATATCAGTCACAGACTGTACAATAAAATGCCAAGTCTGGAAGGCTTTTTCCATTAAAAAAAAGGACTCTTTTGCTCCGATTATTCGCCTCGACTACGAGCGTGTTGGCTTCGCTCAGAATGTTTTAATGTCGGACTAAGGGTGCTGCACTTTAGTATTACAGTACACTCTCGTTCATCAGAACTAATGTGGCGGACGGCCGGTTCGGATGTCAAAAAATTCCGATGAAGCGGAGTCCGTTGTGAGTCATCATTTCGCCCGTACGGTGACCTATTGTGATTGTGGTCACTCTTGTTTTTAAGATAACACAAGAGATTTATGATAATAAGGCACTCAAACTTTGAACATGGCAACCAATGAACCTATAGGAATGAAAACAACGCAGGAAATAAAGATCCAAAATCGTTATTCTCATATTCCACATTCATATTCTATTCATATTCCAGCAGGCAACTGACTTCCACGTAACACAGGTGCAGTCGCGACGCGAGACAGACTGAATGACAGTTTGGGAAGCGGTCGAAAGGAAGTTCACTTCCTGCCCCCAACCTCTTTCTATTTTTGTGCGAATACTCCACGGCCTCGTAAATCACATCAATGTGTACAGATTATGGAAAACGCCTGATGAAGTTAGATGCAAAATGTGATACATCACTGTTGTGCGGATAGAACGAATAGAAATTGAAGGCGCTAAAACGAAAAATTATTTATTTCGTAAGAAAAAAAATTAATGATATCCAGATTTTCAGTTCCGATGAAGCGGAGTTCCGATGTCGCCGAGTCCGATGAACGAGAGTGTACTGTACTGGATGTGTCGAAACTGTACAGTTACTTGTGGGTTTGTTTTTAAATTGAGTTCTACGAATTGCTTGGTTGTCTTATTCATTTACCTTACTTTTATTTGACTAAATAGCCATTATCACTAGTAAAAAGTACTATTTACTATAGTAGCCTTCAGTAATTTAGTTACTGGCCTTACCAAGCGGCACTCAGATTATTAGCCTAGGTAACTTAATTCTAATTATACCTACTCAATTATTGTTTTCTTTCGCATGTGATGAGTTTTTAGGCTATTTGTCATAATAAAATATAGGCCTAGGCCATTAGGGCCTCTATGCTCTTAATTATTTTTTTTTCTAAAAGACATTTTTTTGTTTTCATCACAATAATTACAGATGGGTACAGCTTTTTTCTCTTAAAGACATTTTTTTTTTGTTTTCATCACAATAATTACAGATGGGTTCACAGCTTTTTTCTCTTGTGATCAAATCTATTCAATTTGTTGTTTTGAAATGCATTTTTTTTCATTAGACATTTGTTTTACATCATGACTAAGATAAAAAAACAGAAGAATTGCACAAATTTTATAAATTAGACCCCTTAAAAACGTAAACTGAGCATATGTATGAAACTCAAAATCCTAAAGCCAATGCAAAGTCATAGCTAAACACCGTTGAAAATACATAATCAAATTTGCTTTGATCAGGACAGTTCTTAAAGAAAAGCAAATTAAAGGGGACCATCTTAAGGGGAATGTTAAATCAATTGGATTGCTACAGAGATGATGGCAGCTGCGATCCGTGAGGAGATGCGTCGTCTGCATCGCCGCAAACAGCTGCACTTCAACCCTAACGACAGCCACTTGGAGCGTGAGTCGTCGTCCGACTCGCCTGGGTCGCCATCGGGCAGCAGCTTCGCCGCCACGTACCACCACAGCCATCGCGACAAGCCACTCTTTACATTCAGACAGGTAACGTGTCAATAGCCGGTCAAAATAGCGTGTTAATATTTGAACCATTTATGTTCAATAGCTCTGATATTGATAAGACCAAGTGAATGTTTACCTCTGTCATCAGTTTTTTCATTCAATCTCTCAGGATAGCAGTTTTTTTTTTTTTCATAGCAAGTTAAAAAATCATTCATCTGGCCTATAAATTGATTTTAAAAAGCACCTACAATAAAATTTGTAACCAAAGCTAAAATTCATGATCTGTTTAAAAATGCCAAAATATAAAAAGCACCTACAATAAAATTTGTAACCAAAGCTAAAATTCATGATCTGTTTAAAAATGCCAAAATATGTAGAGTCTTTTATATAAAAATCTCTTTTTCTTAAATTTTTTTATTATTTTTTTAGTTTGATGAATTGGTATTTTACCGAAACATTTTAGGAGTAAGTGTAAACTTGTTTTGCTATTAGTGATACTCTTCTGTATTTGCTCAACGCCAGACACCCTTCATAATTAGTCCCACTGTCTAAGTACGCAGGTCTGCTCACAAGGGTATTTTGTTGCTTAGAATTTAACCATTTCCTGTTATGTTGATTGTTGTTTTCAACTAGTAGTTACAAAAATTATACTTCTATTTTTTGCTTTTTTTATTTGTCTACTTAGCTATATTTTTTAAGCTTAAAAATATAGAAATTAACTTTCTAATTTATTTGTGTTTTTTATAGCAGAGTCTGATCTTTTAACAGCCTTTGATTCGGTCTGTTTGTAATAATTGCACTTCTAATGAGCTAGGAAGCCATTCGAGGGCCTAACTCTAATACCACGTATAAGGAAAAAGCCTACTTTACAGGAAAGCAAAAAGCTTTGTAATTTTTTTTATTTTCAGAAAAAAAAACTTGTTACCTTATACGAATTTATCAATAATTATTAGACTGTATAAAACAAACTATTTTTTCTGTTAATTTATTATTTACAAGAGTAATTGTTAAAAAAGTAAGATAAGAGGTATTGTAATCAACTTTTTTAACTTACGTGATACTGGAATTGGATATACGAGTAATTAGAATTTACCAATGTTTAAGATACGGGGTATTACTAAAAAACACTAATCATTTTTATTACAATTAACTTTATTTTAAAATTATTGTTATTTTATTATACTGACAAGTCATGAATTAAATTATTCATTAGTAAAAACAGAGAATAATTTTTTTTTACAACTTGTAAAATACTATTGAATGTATAAAACGTCCTTGTCTCTTAATTAATTGTCATTTACCGTTTTCACTCTTTTCTTCAACCTGTATTCTGCTTTCACTTCTTTCTTTTCTTGTACTTTTCCTTTTCTTTTAGGTGTGTTGAGTTTCTTATTTGCTGATTTTTCCTTTTCTTCTTCCTCTAAACATTTTTGTTTCTTGTCTTTTGTCTTTTCTACTGCGTCACTTATGAATGGTAGATTATCATAAAAACCATGAAAATCTGATGGAATGACGAATTGCAATTCCTGTAAATGTTTCCATTTGGACTCGGGTATTGGAAGACGGGTTTTGTAGCATTGTGGAGGTTTAAAATGTTTATCTACAACGTGGGGTCTTCTGGGAAGTAGCTGATATTCCTGATCGAAATGTAGCTTGTATGAAATTGTACCACTAGGTTGATACAAAAGACAGCGAATGTCAGTCACAACCGGGTCTCCAACAACCTTGCCGGGTCGAATAGAGTCGTAGTACTTTATTTTTGAATAGTCGAGGAAAAATTCATAGGTAAGTATTCCGCATCATATGGAAAAGGTGTTTGTCTTGCCTCCTTTGTATACTTAACAAATTCAAATGGCACATAAATGTCCCTTGTCTTTCAATTTCTGCTCAATATGGGCATGGACTGAATCTGCCTCCATCTGGGTGTGTCCCTTAACAAGATATTTCTGTTCAATTTCAATATTATTTTGAACTGAAAAGTGAAGAAGAGCATTTGACAGTATTTTGTTTCTGTTTTGGCTGGTGCACCCATCGCTATATATTACTATTTTTCTTTTAGGGCTTATACATTTGTTTTTTAAATAATCAATCAGGCACGAAGCATATGTAGTGGCATCAAGATTGCCCTCAACCTCACTGAACCAATAATTTGTACTTTGGTGACTTGCCAAATTATACACTGTGAAATTGTGGGTACACAGTTTCGTTTTATAGTACATTGAATTGGCTTTGGTTAATGGTGTTATCTTCACTGCTTGTAAATCACATGTCAGACTCTGGAAGGATTCAGGCTCCAGTGCCCTCGGTCACTTACCCGGGTCTGGTCAGTGCGGTGCCTTCAGAGCCGCACTTGAACAGGCAAAAGGCAGCGGCCGGTAATTCGCATCCTCCAGGCCAATCTTCATAGATCCTGGGGAGCTGATAACCTTCTAGATCAGCTCGCCCGAGAACTTGGTGCTGACGCGCTCCTTATCAGCGAACAGTATCGGGACAGAGACCCAAACATTTGGATCTCCGACAGCCTCGGTACTGCTGCATTTTGGGCGCGTAATACACAGGATGTCTTGGTGCGGAGTCACGGGCGCGGCCGAGGATTCGTCTGGGTTCGGTGTAGGGACGTGACTATCTTCAGTTGCTACCTCACACCCAACGAGGCCGTCCAGGACTTTCGCGACAAGATAGATAGCCTAGAGGAGTGCGTTCTCGGCACCACCGGCATGTCGTCGTTGGTGGCGATTTCAACGCCAGGGCCGTCGAGTGGGGAATGCCCTCTACCAGCTCCCGGGGGAAATACATCCTGGATTTCATCGCCAGGGCCGGTCTTGTCGTCCTCAACCAGGGCGACACACCTACTTTTCGGCGCCCCGGGCAGAGAGGCACGATCCCTGACGTCACCTTTGCGTCTGAGTCGCTCCTTCCGAGGATCTCTGGCTGGAGGGTTGTCGAGGACTACACGGGTAGCGACCACCAATACATCGTGTTTGACCTGCATGATCAGGCAAATCGTCGAGTTTCCGCATCTCGGGAAGGGCCACGCCGGTGGAACACCAACAAACTGGACGTGGTCAAGTTCACCGAAGTCATCTCTCGGGGAGCGCAGGGGAATCCTGGTGAGGCTGGAGCCGAGGCACTAGTAACATCCACGATGGAACTTATCGTCTCGGCCTGCGACCAGTCTATGCCGCGAAGGAAACCCCGACGCGACAAACAACCCGTTTACTGGTGGACTGAAGAGATTGCGGAACTCAGAAGAACATGTTTAAGAACTAGACGAGCCGCCACTAGAGCGAGAATTCCCGCAGACAGAGTTCGTAAGTCGGAGGCCTATAAAGCTGCGAGAAAATCTCTCCGCCAGGCGATCAACAGGAGCAAGGCGAATAGCTGGAGGAGACTTCGTGACGACGTTGATTCCGACCCGTGGGGCCTGGGTTACAAACTTGTAACACAGAAACTCGGCACCCGCTCTCCACCTTCCATCATGGAGGGCGCCACCATGGGGAGGATCGTCGCTGCGTTGTTTCCTGAACATCCACAGCGACCGCCGGTTGACTTCGGACGGGTAGAGGACGTTCCACTTTTCACTTTCGAGGAGCTGGAAACCTCCGTTCTCTCCCTGAAGAGCAACAAGGCTCCTGGCCCGGATGGGATTCCCAGTGAGGCTTTAAAGAAAGTATTTTTAATCAACGCTGACTTGTTGTTGAGAATGTACAATGCCTGTTTGTAGAAGGGGTGTTTCCGGCTCCCTGGAAAACAGCCAGGCTTGTACTGATCAGCAAGGGCAAAGCGTCACTCGAGAATTATATGGTTCTATGTGATATTTTTGGGTGTTTTGAGTTAAGAGTACTATAAAAATCTGTGAAAAAATCTCTATCTTTCAAGCTAACCCTGCAGGTTGCAGCACCATCCTATCCAAAGTTATTACAAAAATAACATGGTTGTATATGCAGAAAACTGATGTTTTGGAGTTTTCAGTAAATTCCAAAGTTGTATGTGTCACTTAGAACCAGTAAATTTCTGAATGTGATCGTACAAAGTTGTATGTGACACATAGAACCATGCAACTTAAAATAGCTCATTCAATTGAAACTGAGGGGTTCTATGTGATAAATAGAACTTTGTTATTTAAATATATTTAATTCAAAAAGGTTGGTTTCTAACACGTAATCTTTGTTATTTAAGGTCAGCGGAGGTGCCCTGAACCATTTTCAAATAAGATGCATGGGATTTAGTTAACTCCAATTTATTAACGACTAAGTAACTTATAACAAATAAATTGATTTTGCTGACCTTGAATCATTTAATAATTTTTCATCAGCTCTGTAAAGGTTATTAGAGGGGTTGTTAGGTTTAAAACAAACACATTCACGAGTTATCACAATTTTAAAATCATGAAATATTAACAGTACCTTCTTTGGGTCTAATAAATACTACAAAAGAAAAAAGTTAGTCCTAGTCCTAGTCCATATCCATATAGGTATAATACCAGGAATAGATCAATAGATCTATTAACCAATCAAATCAGCATAACTTAAATCTTCTTGAGCAAAATCCGGCCTATATTGGAATAAAGTTTCTCTCCACACTGCCATCGGACTTTAGAGTGATTTCGAAAGTCTAATCTTAAGATCTAATAAAAATTTTAATTATAAACTCCCCTTTTTCCTGACCTAACCTGGCCGAACAACCAGTCCTTATTTAACCTGGTTCGACCGAACTGCAATAATAACGAGACGGGTCCACGATGTCGTCGACAACACTACCTGAAGAAAGAAGGAAAGAAGTATTGTTGGGGTCCTGTCTGATATATGTAACTGAAGATCAGAGGATCCACTTCAGTTGCAGGAGAACCCACAGCTCATCCCATACCCAAATTTTTCTCAATTTTCCAGTCAATCACGTTAACAGAACTTGTGAGCACTGAAACCATCCGCTTTTTCAAGCCAACAAAAAACTCCGACGTGTTTAGCATTGCTACCTTCCTGCTCAGAGAGATAATGGATTTTTATTGCTGATTTCCTCGCAGTTGCTGCTAATGAATACCTGGCCCGTGGTGTGTTCCCAGACTTTTTTAAAGACATTATATAAAATGAACTCTTTCTGTTTACAAGAAAGGGGACCACCAATTACTCAATATAGGCCCAATATAACTATAACTCATGTATTTGGAAAGTTTATTGAGACTCTGTCATTAAACCATAATTAAAACCTTCTTTGAACATCAGCATCAGCTTATTTATAGAAAGCATTATTTTGGACTCCGTAAAAGGCTGTAAGTCCACCGATGATGTTGTTGCTAAAGAAGGTTGCAGACAGCATTAAAACTCTGTTTGGAGTCATGAAGCTCTTTCTCTTTCTGCGACCACAGCGAGCTTTTTACTGTGCCTGTCACGATATCTTGATCAAAAGCTGTATTTTATATGGAGCTAAGGACACTGCTCCTTTCACCTCAAGTTTCTTCCTAAAAAAAGAACAGTAATCGTTGTGATTAATATGGAGCAGTTTTAGGCAAGAAAGAATGGTGAATCTGGTATTCCCCATCAGGGTTCGGTTTTGGGTCAAATATGTTTCTTGTTATTAAAATCTTGATGACCCTGTGATCATGTTTGGAGGGAATACTTTCCCTGTTGGCTCTGACCGTGATCAGGTTTTTGGAAACATCTGTCCATATTAGCGTCTTATGATGGTTAATTACTTTCCTACTTGTTTTTTTGTCAATCCGCTTCCAGCCAAGTGATGAAAAACAACATAGTCTTTCAAGAAAACCGCTGGAAAACCAAGACTCTGTAAAGTTGCTTGGCTTCGTATCAGACGAAAACTCAGCTGGAAAGGTTATTTTGACCAGACAACCAATAGTTTGTCTCGATTTTGCTTCATTCCTCTCAACTGAGGAGCTGTATGACTGAGGTATACCTGGCCATGATTTACCATGCACAATATTCCATAATCACCTTTCATTTTGACATTCACCAAGAGTGCATGAAATAATGCTTAAGCTTCATATACCGTATTTATACCATCCTAATCATCACAGGAGGCGAATTCAGGCTTAATGAAAGCCACTTTATGTAAGATTAGGTACCTAAGCATGCTGTTGTCGGCAACTACCTCCTACTCTGTCTGATACAGGTAAGGTAAAATATTGAGAACTTTATCACTCGACAACATGCAGTAGACACAGATAGACACAGAATTCTTGTTGTCCACAAGAAGACATAAACAGCGTTTCTGTTATGAACTTCTGAATTAGACAACTAGCTTGACCTACAAGTTTCGTCTGGACAATGCTGCCTGAGTTTCAATCATCCTACACTCATCTCTCATTCATATTCATGTTAAAATACCCACTAGCTATGTTAGATTATTGCCTCAAAATAGTGATTTAGTTTATCAAGAACAGGAACTACTACAAGAGTGATGAATTTCTCAAGGATGACCTTGCGGCTTTGTACGGTAGCCATGCTGAAGGTTTAACTCTTAAGTTAATATGATATTTTTATTTTCAAGTTTTAATTTTATAAATAATTTTGAGTACTTTTTGACCATTATCAATCCAAAGTTGTGGGCAAAATATGAAGTCAGAAGTGTTTTTAACCAAGAACTTGAACATTTTTTAAAGTCACATACAACTTTGGATTTTTGAAAATTAACTGACATCCAAACCACAAAGTTCTATTGCTTGACATACAACCATGTTATTTAACAAAGCAGAACTGCAAGGTTCTATGTTTAAGCAACTATTTTTTAAATAATTTTTTTATACAAGTAATTTTCAATTTTCCTTTCGGTTTTTTTTAAGGCAATACAAAAATAAACAAAGAACATAATCCAGTATCAATGAAAACAATAGCTTGATTAGATTTTAGTAGAAAAAATGTCAAACTTTAAAAATCGATTTTCTCAAAACTAGTAAAACATCACATAGAACCGTATAATTCTCGAGTGACGAAAGGTGATCCCGAGCTGCCGTCGTCCCACAGGCCTCTCTGCATGTTGGACACGGCTGGGAAGCTGTTCGAGAAGCTGATCCGTTCCGCCTGACTTCTGCCGTGGAAGCTGCCGGGGACTTATGCCCCCGTCAGTACGGCTTCAGAAAGGGACGGTCAACGATCGACGCTGTCACCGAGTTCAGAGAGCTGTGGAGAGAGCCGAGAGCCACAACCATTTCTCCCGCCGAGTAGTGCTTCTTGTTACGCTTGATGTCAAGAATGCCTTCAACTCGGCGAGGTGGGTCGATATGTTGGATGCGCTTCGCAACACCTTTCGTATTCCTGCATATCTGTTGCGGCTCGTCGAGGATTATCTACGCTCTCGAAGCCTGATTTATGACACGAGGGACGGAACGCGGACGATGGAAGTCACTTCTGGTGCCGCACAAGGTTCAATACTCGGCCCGGATCTCTGGAACGTTGCCTATGACAGCCTCCTGAGGTCCGAGATGCCTGAGGAAACCACTTTGGTTGGGTACGCCGATGACGTCGCAGCTCTCATTGCTGCACGCAACGTTGAGCTGGCCCAACTGAAGTTGAACCGAGTTATGCGGGTGGTCAACAACTGGATGTCCGATCACGGTCTCTCACTTGCTCTCAGTAAGACGGAGATCGTGATTCT